>JAZHYW010041316.1:0-10764 GCA_037355805.1 Ixodes ricinus | reverse complement strand
TGCGTATTGCTTGGTGCCCCGATAACAAACCGAAATATAAAAAAAACCCGTCGAATTTGTACGGTTTTTCAGAAAACCGTAAAATGCTTCCCGTGCCTTCTATCGTTCTGCAATTTGTTGATTTAGTGTTTTTTGATGACGCTGATCAATTTTCTAATTGAAACTATGCCCTTAAACACAATATTAAAAAAGTTAATTACGCAAAAATAATTAACAATATAGTTATCTCGGACTTTAATACTTTTCCTAAATAGGCCCCTGGCCCAGGACCAAAACGACACAAGCGTTTTTTTGGTGCGACGCGTAGTTTTCGCAATATCGATTTTGTCCACCTTTGTGAAACACCCTGTATATATATAGCAAGAAACAATACTTACTGTCGTGAAGTTTGCTGTGCTGAATCGTTGTTCGCTAAACAACAACGCCATTTCTTATTGGTCTTTAGCTGGCCGTAGAGGTCCAGACAGATATAAGCTGATGCAGGGAACTGACTTATTTTCAAGTACTATATCAAAATATTAACTTTATTAGTGATACAAAAACAAAATAGTGTTAACATGCAGTCCCGAAAACGGATACGAGCGAATGCGTCGCTAAACTGAATTTAATGCAGGCACATGCGTTCAAGAGATTTTTCTTGCGTACGGGCAAGACACAAAACACTACACTGACAAAAAAACACACACATATGAACACGAACAGTGAACACCAATTCGTGCTTATAATGTCCAGGCCAGTCGCTAAACTGAATTTAATGAGGCATATGCGTGCAAGAAATTTGCTTGCGTATAAGCAAAACACAAATCACAAACTGAAAAAGAAAAAACAATCATGAACACGAACAGTGAAAACCAATTCATGCTTGTAATGTCCGGCCAAGGAGGCCAAGGACGCGGCAGATGCTTCCCGATTCGGAAAACGGGTTCTACACTCTCGTGCGCATTGACCACAACCGCTGTATTCAAACCAGCTCGTTTAAAAACATTAAGTTGGTATACACGCTGACTCAGCGCGAAAACATTCCTACTCGATTCAAACTGGCTGCTTTCTAATTTCACGACTGCATAAACTACAAACGAGAGGACAGGTAAAAAAAAGAGATATAAAAGAAACAGACAGGAAGTTTTAATGATAAATGGAGGTGTCTACCTGAGTTATTTAGAGGCAAACTCTGGTATTTATACGCGGAGGTCTACTGCGAGTGTGTGTGTGTGTGTGTGGGGGGGGGGGGGGGCCTGTCACGAACGAAATCCCTTGACCGCAGCGTGCAATATCGAAAGGCCGGGGATCAAGGTATACACACACATCCCGTCGCTGCGGCGGACCTCTCAGCTCAGCTGCTTTGAGCGCCGCAAATGACCGGCCTGCTTACGAGTCGACGAGCGCGTCGTATGGCGAGGCCTTGGCTCGACCGAGCGATCGTGGATATTCCTCAAAGGCCCGAAGAACGGGTTTGGTCAAGGGAAGCGAGCGAGCGGCCGGCTCTACCCCGTTCACCTCCATAAGCTGACAGTGGGGTGAAAGACTATGGTGGACCCGGCCACAAGGTCCCCCTTTCGCCACGTGATGATGCTCCTGCCCTCGTCCGCGCGCAGAAGAGAGCCGGTCAGATGATCACAGGGTGGCAGCTGATTGGTCCGATGCCCGCGTATAGCTCCCACTACACTGTCAGCTTAGGGGCGAGCGGCCGGCTAACAGGCTACGGCGACCTGGTTGGGCCTGTCTCCGGTTCGTCCTGCAGAAGACGCGCTTTTATCGGCCCTCGCCGCTACGGAATGAGCGGAGGAGGAAGTACATTACCATGACAAGGCACGTCTGTCGCGCGAGCGTGCCTTCAGAGCCGTGTCTTGGAGCCCGACCAGATGCTTGGACAGGGCACGCGCGAGCCAACTGTAGTCTTCACTGGAGGACCTCGTTGTCGTTTTCGAGACCACTTTTGCTCTACTTTCCCTCCTGAAACGTTCGATATTGAGAGGACACGAATGATATTCTTGAGATCGTCTTTCGTCATGACTGGAGATGACGTAGACTAAACAAGAGCAGAGGTGGAGCAGAACGTTCTCTTTGTGAGGATGCTTCCGATTCAACAAGACGGATGTCGTATAATTTTTCAAACTATTCTACACAACGAAGTTTTTTTTCCTTCTTCTTTGACTGAGACCTAATAACCTAATAGGAACACACGACGTTTGTCGTGGTGGCAAAAACAAATCTAACAACTTGAAGTCGAAGATAGTGCCTCCGTATGCGACGGTCGCACTGTCCACGATAAAGGATATCCTTGCTTCGCTCCCGGATTTCACGAGACGCACTGAAAATTCGACGGCTTGCACTAAACTTGAAAAGCTTGGACATACTCCGGTTGAAGCACCGGCTCGTTAGCACGGGCCCATCCCGACCCCATCTTGCACGAAGACTGGATGTCGTAAACGGACGGTTCTTTGTCAAGGCGACATCAGCGTGAGCAGATGCAAGGATGGCCCCAACAACAGTCCTGCTAAGGAGGATCAAGGACACCAGCCGCCGGCGCAAAGCAAGCAGCAGGCGCATTCCAGGTCAACGAGATGCCATCATTTCTCCGGGACGAGCTCGCCGCGCTGTCAGAGCCTGCAAGATTCTATCGGCAACGATTTGCTTCGACGGAGGGACGTTCGCGCTGGGTGACTTCGCAACGTCATTGTCTAATCATTCGCGGCTGAGATTGGCCTGCTTTTGGGGGAGGCCTTCATTGTGCATCCCGACTTGCTCGCCCTGGTCCGACGTCACAATGGACCTTCTTTGTCACGCCGGACGGTCCCAATTGAAAAGCCGACAGCCCACGCTGCTTCTCTCTGCCGCAAGAATGCATCGTCCCTGAGACATCGTGCTGGATGACGGACCGGTGGGACCGGCAGCAGGTGATGCCTCGCGGCCGGCAGCCGCTGCGAGGTGAAGCTGAAGCAGCAGGGCCTCTTGAGCTTCGAAAGCGCTCAAGTCTGCTATAGACCAGAGTGTTTGGCGCATCGCTCGGTATACTTTACGACGTCGCAGTGATGCTGAGCAAGTTAATGTGAGTTCAGTCTGTCATAAGTAAAATGCCGCTTATGTGGCCTCAACTTTCTTTTTGGCTATAAGCGGCCTTGTCGGCGCCTTTGCCTCCGAAGTAAAAAGTCGTGCGTTTTTCTGTTTATTTTTTTTTGGTTGTTCATGAAAATTAAAAACAATTCCTTTTCGTCAAAAAATAAATAATCCTCGAGATTTTAGTTTTGTTCGTGTTTGTTTTCGTTCCGGCAGATAGAGGTGCTGACAAGGCCACTTGTAGCCGGGAGAAAGTTTGAGGCCAAATAACTGGCATTTTACTTGGAGTGTAGTATGGCCACACTGATTCACGCTAGATTAGAAGTCTCACTATACACCTTTTCGACAAAGGCGCAGCCATCTTGAATGTCGTCACTTCTGGCATGCGGGAAACATTTTGATCTTCAACGCCGCTGGAAGGTGTTTACGAAAAAACATGTCATTTCACTAGTTTTGCCTTAGCATATATTTCTCGCATATTCAGGTTGAAATGTTTATATTTTTCGTACCGCATATCAGATACGGAATCTAAGTAAAAACAACAAGGAAAAGAAACTTATAGTTAGATACAACATAAGACAGACAGTGCGAGGGGAAAGAACGGAAATTATAGAAGCTAGTGAGAATAGCTGACCTCCTTTCCACAACGGCTTTTCTCATGCGAGTCATTTTTCCCCATCGCACCGCTTTCTTACGTTGATATCTGACTATAGAGTATAGACGAATGCAAGCAGGGCGTCTGTCCGCCGCCATGTTCCCGCTCGCGTAAGGAAGCACGTGCAATTGCAAGTCTGCCAAAGTCACCTTCACGCGCACGCTGCACGCGCCTGTACGCGTGGCGCACCAGTCGGGAAGACGTGCTTAGACGTTTTCTGTTTCCTGTCGTTCTCAGTCACGTGGTTTCCGGTATCTGGTTTGCGTAAAGAAAAACAAATGATATAACATTTCACACCTGGAATATCCGAGAAAGTATAGGTGAGGCAAAAGAAGAATGTGTGACAATCACGCATTTTTCGTAAACACCTTTTAACGGCGTGAAGAGATCGAAACAGTGTTTTACCGTATACCAGAAGTGACGACATTCAAAATGGCTGCGCCCTCGTGGAAAAGGTATATACTCTGGCGTAAAGCGCAGCGAACGTGGCGTAGCGCACAACGTGCGCCTTTCATTGGCCGGCGAGCAGGAACTCGATATCTGCGACCAATAAGTGTTGCGGTGTCCGCTGCGCTAAGCCGCGTTTACTACGCTCGACGTCGGAGTAGAACAAAGCCTGTATAGACCTTTCAAAAAGGGGTTCCTGGCCCGTTCTATCTTCAGTGTTCGTGCGTACGGCGCGTGATTTCCTCGCTTTCCGAAGCGACGGACACCTGCGTGCTGGGCTGTGAATTTCGCAAGCTGGGCTGAGGACTTGTAAATATTGAAATGGTGCGACCTGTGCTCTTTAACGTGCATTACCATAGCCTCCTATAAACTGACACAGCCTGGCAGATCGCCACGAGAAGCGGCCGCCGAAATGGAAAAGGTGGAGCGGCAGACAACGGATGAGAGGAGAGCCACAGTGACTGGCGCCCCGCTGCGGCGAGAAGCCGAAACACACTTCTCCCGAGCGAACAAGTGTGTTTCGGGTCCTTGCCGCTGCAGAAGCTGTGCGCTGACGTCCAGGTTCCCGAGAAACGCTCTGTGCTACCAGATTCCGCGCTCCGAATTCGCGACCGGGCACTCTATGGCTCCGTCGTCGAACTTTGCAGTATGGGAGGCTACGGAATTACTCAGGTGGTACGCGATCGCACGCCGGTATAGGTGGCCACCTTGATTGAAACGGGCAGGGGTTGAGTCTGAACGTCGAGACACCCCTTATTTCTGTAGCGTGAGGTTTACTACGGCCGCGAGAGGCCACATATAAAGAAGGAATGGCAAACAGCGTACAGACACTGCCTCCTCAGTTGTAAGCTCCGTGTCATTATGGTGTTAAATTAGTTCTCATTTACGTTTAGGTGCATTTGGTTTCATGGCGCCTTGTATATTTCGGGTAATTTCTTTTCATTTATTAGTCATTTTGAAGTGGGTTTGTAGGCAGAACCAGTACAAGCAACGCACAAGTAAAAGCAATAAGAAAGAAAGATTGTTTACACATATTTATGCAAGATATTATTTATGCTCGAATATATAATCCCATTTTTTAAAGTATCCATTGACTTTACATTTTCAGACCATTTCCAGAATTTGAGGATGCATGTTTAGAAGAGGCAAATTTACTGTGTTAAAGTTTGTTCGCCATAGTTCGTCCGTATTTGACATCTAGCATATTCCACACGTCCTAATGTAGTGAGTATCTCTGAAGGAATATTGCGTGTGAAATGACTCCCTGCCAGTTTTTAGATAATGAAAGAAAACGTTTGTAAGGTTGAACATTATGAACTGCTATATAGCCAAGAAACATTGTCGTCTTTTTTTTTAATAAGGAGATGTGTGATTGTTATAACCAAGACACTCGATGAATCGGATCGCTTTTTTTCTGGAGCACTAGTAGTTTTTCATGGTTTCTTTTGTTGTCATTCCCAAACCAATGAGCAGTAATGTAAATAAGAGTGAACAAGTGCATAGTATAGTTGGCACTTAAGTCATTTTGTTACTAAATATCTTAATTTATGTATTGTGTCGATTAATCTGGAGAGTGTTAAAGATTGTTTGGGACATATGAGTTGTCCAGTACAGTTTTTTATCTCCTACACGATAACAGCAAAGCGCGTAGGGTTGGCAGTAAAGTCACGCCGATTTTAAGTTCATTATGTCAAAGCATATAACTGACATATTCTCAAAAGTTCCGATAGTGTATTAGCTGAGAAATATTACCCTCGAATAGAATACATCAGCTGAACAGAAATAGTGAAATCAAAAGTAAGTAAACCTGACGAGGAATTTGGAAGAATTTCGGCTACGTAAGATGGCTGCAAGTTGCACGCGGCACTTTTTTTTTTCTCCCCAAATTCCAGCGTACATCTATCTGGCCATACGGCCTTCTCGAAAGATACAGCCAGACACCTGCTGTGGGAACTTTTCTGCGGGGTTTTCGGCGTAGGTGCCAGTCAATACGGCAGAGACGGGGACTCTCGAGCGAGGCGTCGACGAAACTCGAGGGAGACCGAGCAAGAGGAAACATCTCGAGTGACGTTTTCGACAGGCCTGCCGCTTGCTGATGTTGGCAGTGTCCTCGAAAGACCGGGAAGTACATTTTATACTCCGTTCGCCCTAAAGCCACCATGCGAATCCACCATACGAAAGACAGTCTACAAACAGGAGTCACCGCAATCTCGGTGGTTCGAATGCCGCCTGCCCAAGTTCCTCCTCGAACTCCATTGCCGCGCGGCATTCGAACCACGGATCTCACGGTGACTCGCATTCGGATCTGCTTCCAGGCTGTCCTTTCGTATGATGTGCAGGCAGTGTGAACCCCGGCTTTTAAGCTGACAATGCGGTGGGAGCTTACGCTGGCCGGACCAATCAACGCATCTCCATCCCGTTCATCGCCTGACCCCATTCTCTGCGCAAGGGTGAGGGCGGGAGTGTGATCACGTGACGAAAGATCGACGTACTACTGGTCCAGCGAGCACGTAACTTCCACCGCACTGTCAGCTTACGGGTGGGCGGAGTATAGGCGTGGCCGGTGGGGGGGGGGGGGCGGGGACGTAGCTCCAGGGGCGCTGGCGACAGACATCTATGACCAGCGCGTTTGATGCAGAGGGAATCGAAACAGGATAGAAGTAGTGACAATGCTAATGATGGATCCGTTATTCCAGAAGAAGGCCTGTGGGTGTGGGCGTTTGTAATGTGGACAGGTGATTCCCGTGTGGCTCAGTAAGCTAAGGGGAAAAATATGAGCAAATGTTCTATAGGGTGTAATTATAGGTGGCTCTGAGGACGGTTTCTCTTTTGTTTACGACAAAGCATACAAGAAGAAGATGAACAATGGGTACCCCTTTTTGTATTGTAAGGAGGTTTGCCTGGAATCCACGAAGCAAGGTGAACATTAAAAAAAAAAAAATAAACGACAATATTTTGAGTGACGAGATCTTGTCGGCTTGACTAACATTCAGTCTTCTTGCACGACGTGTTCTGCATACACAGGCTCATCTTCGACAGTTGGGCCAAGAATCTTATAAAATAACAAAATCTTTTTTTTTTAACGGGATAGTACGAAACACGTGTTACGATGTCAACCGGGAAAAAAAGTGTACGGGCTTTTGCGGCCGTATTATTTAGTTTATGACAACTTCAGAAACGCAGGGAGTGTAGTAATGTTCGGCCCATTCTCGCTTCGTAATTGGCTTCTCCCGTTATTCATTGCTCTGCTCTACATAGCCTTGAAATGGGACGTCGGTACCTCTTTAAAATAAACCTCCCACGGCCGCTGCAAATTTAGCTTCCTTAATACTCGGTCCCCTCCCATCGCAGGCTGACATTGATGAAGAGGATATCCTAACCGGTCAGAGCAATGAACCACCGGCCTCGCGTCGCGTGACTCTGTTCTCCATTAATCCGTGCGTGCGCTGACAGCTGATTGGCCCAGAAAGTGCCTAGCTTCTTCTCCGCTGTCAGTGAACGAGTGGGATCCATATAGAGTGGCGCGGCTAAGCTAATAGCATATATGCGCGCCGAGGAATGAAGTTGCACGTCTGCTGTCTTTCGTGCGAAGCTTTCTCAAACACTATTAAAAGGAGAGTGTTTGAGCTTCGGTAGCGACTACGTCTGGCAACCGGTTTTCGATATGGGGCAAGCCTCGCCGCCGTGCGGCTGACTGCTGCCTGCCACTCCTCAATGGACCTGTCGCTTGGCGCCCAAGACTGAATCCAGCTATACGCAGGCCCGGCCGCGCCGCTATGGAGTCGTAAACAAAATAGAGAGAAATGCGTCTCGGATATCTAGGTTAAGCTTTTCGGAGACTTGCACGTTGCCTGTGGTTCGCGTATGCTTAACCGCACCGCGAATACATTCTACGAATAACAGTCTGCAGGCATTTTCTCAGGCGTGAAAGCTAAAGCTAGCGAAAGAAAGAGCTACATCTGACGGCTTGTTGGCCGTCAGATGTATACTTGTGTTTTCCTCATAAAAACTGCATTTCGAGGAAGCCGTGTCCCCTTGGAGGTCGGTCGGGGAATATGTTATAGAATAGTCGGGGGAAACCTAAAAAGGTCAAGGAATTAAAAAAAAAACACAACACAGACACACTAATGTTGGAAGACGCTTTGAAGCTACGGCAGCTGGCTGAATTTCTCGGCCACAGCGGAGGCAACAGAGGCCTGTTCCTCTGGGCCAGGGGGCGCGAAGGCGCCCCTAAGGTGCGACCATGCATAATGCTTGCTTCGAACACAAAGCGCCGCTGCAGCTTTCGATAATAGAGAGACGGCCGTTTATAAGAGTTCGTCAGTATCTGTTCACGCGCGGTAAAAATAGCAAAAAAAACAAATAGAAAGTGCAGCTCGCGTTGTCCGATAATGAATAGAATTAAGGCCGTTCAGACAGTTGCGTGTATGGCGTTTGACTGCGTTGCGGCGAGAACTGAAAGCGAGTCACCAGCACATCTGTGCTTCATGAAGCGTGGAATCCAATTCAAGGAATCATCTTGGCACGCGATAAGCAGCAGGATGTCCGGTGCCGCTGCCGCAACGCAGTCAATACGCAACTATAGAACCGGGCTTTAGTATTGTTATTTTTTCCCCACTATTTTTTTATCCCCCAATGAAATTCTTTCGCTAGATTAGCGAGTAAGGTGAGAAAAGCGTATTGACGGGCGACTGGAACGCGACCGAGAAATGATCGATTCTACTCTACAGAGCCGCTGGTCAAAATTGAGATCTACAGGCGGCTGACTAAGTTCCTTAACAAGCACGCAACAGACAATTGGGGCGCGCGTACTGATTTCTCCCGCGTAATCAGTGTAATTTCAAGAAGCACACGAGGCGTATATGAAGATCTCGATTGCATTTGTCTGACTGTCCCCGAAAATGCGACAAGGCATGATCTGGAACATCGGATGAGGGGCACGGCGTTATATAAGTGTCTCGTAGACAGCTAATCTCCGCTATTATCGAGGGCACGCCATACGTATAGGCAAGTACCGGTTGTGCAGATAACGTTTCGACCCAGATATCTACGGTGCAAGATTGAAGGTGGCACGCGATTCGGAGTCACAACAACAACAACAATGTTTCTGATTTTGCTATACTCCGTTTCGTTTTAAAGCGCGACCGCAGTCCACGATCCCGATATGGCCAATCGAGCGGAGCATTAATCGTCGCGGCACCCGCCATCTTTATGTCTCGGCTGTCGCCTTTATCTTTTTTTTTTCTCTTTCTCTCTGCGTGATTGATTTAGCCGGTGACAAAAAGATCCCGCCCTCCCCCACAAACAAACAAAAAAAAAACAACGAGCGTTGTTACGATGAGGGCCACGTGACTGGCTCCGCCGGATTGCATGCGAAGCGTGAGTATCGTCTGCTACTTTTGTTGCGGTTCTGGTGACGTCAGAACGCCGAGCTCTGATTGGCTCTTAATGAAGAATAGCGGGTATAGACCTCGGGGCAGCTTGCTTCGAGGTCTACCCGCTATCCTTCGATCGGAGCCAATCGGAGCTCGGCGTCTCTCTGACGTCACCAGAACCGCTGCAAAGATAGCAGACGATACTTACGCTCCGCGCATAGCGAATTGGCTGCGGTCGCACTTAAAAGTGAGTTATATCGATGCGGCACTTTGTGTCGAGACAGAAAGCGCAGAACAGACTTTACCGTATACTTTACGCACGTGGTGCCGCTGAGATTAGTGAGCGAGCAGAAAAAGCGCCGTATCTGCTCGGGCTCGCATTTGCACGTCGCAGTAGTATATAGACCCTTGCATCGCTTATCACCTGGGAGAAAAATGCTGAGTCACTGAGTTGTTGACGCATGCGCAACGGCCGATATACCGCACAGAACATCAACAGCAGCATGCTCAGAAGGCGACTTTTTGCAAAGGCCTAAACGTGCTTCGAAAAATGCCAGTGAGTTTACTTTTTCTGCACAGCGTGATGACGTTTCAATTGGTCCCCTGTGCACCTCACTTTCTTTGTCTTTGGTTGATCGAGTTCTGAGTTTTGTCATTCGCAGAGATGCTTTCGTTGTTTGCACTGATTGGCTAGATGCGGAAGAGAAGCGCAGGCATCATTCCGAATGTTGAACACAGTTGCCTGTTGGACGGCACACGCAGTTAGTTTAATAATGCTATCGCATAAAAAAAGCGTCATTACAACGCTTTAGACAAACGTCGCTCGGTTCGTCGCTCTGCTCCATTTAACTTGAAGGTGGACCGCAATGGACCCTACGAGCCATCCGCGCCAATCCGGTGCCGTGCGAGTGTCACGTGACATTCAGAAGGGACACAGCAGGACGCGTAGCCACGTGCTCACTACACGTTCACTGCGCTGGATTGATTGGCACGACTCGTATAACGTCCGCTCCAACCACGCGCAGAGAAAGAAAAGCAGGATCACGGGGCATTCACGCACTGTTGGCGCTGACTGATGGTCTCCATTAGAGTGCCTACATGTCTGTCTGTCTGTTCAGGGTGAAGACATCCATTGTTGCACTGAATGTCTAGCACGTGACGCTCTCGCGCACTCGGTGCGTGACTTAAGCGCTAAAATGGCGTCTCTGCATTAGCCAAAGCTACGCGCTC
>JAZHYW010041315.1:0-17194 GCA_037355805.1 Ixodes ricinus | reverse complement strand
AGCACTTTCAAAATGGGCTGAATAGAATACCCGGGAAAATCCCCATCAGACTCTCGTGAGAATCCCACAATGCATTTCCGGTGCTTGGAATTATAGGAGAGAAGACACCGATGTATTCTCGTGGGTCTACTGGGACCGTAGGCTTGTCCTGGAAGCGAGATGATCCATTTCTTTTACCATTTTGCCTTCTGCCATTCTGCGTTCTTTGCATCTTAAACTCACAGCAACGCTTAACTACATATCCAACGAGCACTTTTCTACACGCCGCGCATCGAATTTTCATTATGCAAACAAAGCAGGAAGGCGAATAAAGCTGAGAGAATGAACACTGAAAGAGACCTTGTGGAATCCTCAGAGTAACAGCCGATGTACCGCTAGGAAACTTAGCTAAGTCTTTTAGCGAAACGTTGACATATTCTGTGAGGCTTCCGGGAGACTTCCAAGACGTTTCCTCTGAGGGAAGGAAGGGGGATTGTTTAATCCTGGGGCTTGTCCAGGATTGACAATCAATTGGGGAGGAGGGGTAACGAATTTCTGTCAGAGGCTCTGGGGGTGTATACCATACGATTGTGTACTTTGATATAGGATATCCTGATAAGGTCGGTTAGGAACAAGGGGAGTGCATCACGTGACTTTTTTATGTCCAGCTATAAAGAAGTTTAAGTCAATACTTGCACCAACGTGAGGTGCACGTGACCCTGTCACATTCGAGTTGGGTGGTTGGTTGTATGGAATGTGGCTGTAGCATTGCGTTCGCTTCTGCCTGTGCGGTAGGGTTTACGTGAGCGAGGAGAAGGTGAGGCCGGCGAGGACGACGGTCTGCGACTAGCTCGTCGCGGTCCATCGTGCTTCCGGAAAGTTTTACCAAACAAAATTCGAGGAGCGGACACGGTGCGCGATGTGCCAGCTTAATTGGCGCGCTGGAGAACTGAGCCCTCTCCGTCCATCGTGAAAGCGAGACCCGAGACCTGATGGGCGACGATAAACCACGACAAGAGGACGAGCCCTGTGGAGTTTGAGTAAACGAAAGTGTTTGTCCGAGACTCAAGATATGGCTTTGCAGTGTGAACGGCTGCAGAAACCTTCCGCGGAGAGCTTCGTTCACCGGCGTGTCCCTGTTGGATTACGTCCTGAACTTCGCACTAACCTGAGCGGTCGTCTTAGATTTCCGATAATTACCGAGCTACTCAGACGACGGATTTCGGCCTCTTCGACTGGACTTCATCGAAGTGGAGTGGAGTTGCGTTTGCTTCAAATTTGATGACTTCGACAGTCGTGCCTGGTATGTATGCGCCCCTGCTAAGTCAAATTGAGTTGGTCTAGCGTTGGTCACGATACGTATTAGTAAAGCACCATAATCACACTCAACTGCATGGTTCAATATTGGTTCCGATGCATACTAAGAAAATTTCCGAACGTATTGTGAAGATGTGAGCGCTCCACGAAACTTTTCACGCAGGCGCGCACAAAATACCGCTATCAAAATTCGTATTTAAATTTCTATCGATGCAAAAGACAGTTCTCAAGCTGAACGAAGTCACGCACATTGTTAGAACGCTAATATCCAACTGATCGATGGTAACGGAGTGTAAATAACAAAACATAAATGTTTGAATGTAATTGTTACGCGACCAAATGAAAGGCAGGAGGCGCAGTCAGCTGCTGCGATTATGAACGGAACCGCGGTAGAACCTGGTCCCACTCAGTTCGTAAACGCAACAATGTACCATCCAATGGTCACGTGTCGTTCATATGTAAAAGGAAGATTGGCGAGGAGGACGGGGACGAGGCTAGCGACACGGGAGATGGCCTGGGGAAAGCCACGTGACCGACGTCATGCCTCCCCCGTGGTTAGGAGGATGTTATATGGGTGTATGTATAAATCGCTGATTCTAATCCGTGTTCCGGCTTACACTCTATCGCGCCTGCGTGCCTTTCTGCGCGGACTCGATGCCGATGGCGAGTTTCGTGGACCCTGACAGTCCTCAGAGCTGGGCAGCAGCGTGTAGCAGTCTCTAGAAGGGGCTCAATTACGCAACGCGAGTAATCTGCGGGGCTGTTCGGGCCGGCCGACCGAAGCGCCGAGCCGTTTCTGACAGCCTGGAGATGACGGCAGGCAGGCGGGCCGTGCCTGCGTGCGGCCTGCCTGCCTGGCAGTGTGGCCCAGCTGTCGCCGTCTCTTCTCCCCGGGCCGGAGGTGTGACGGCGGCGGGGTTCGCACGACCAGCGCGGTCACGAGCGGCCGCGTCGACACACGAGAAGCCTTTGTCTCGAGGGTCGTTGTCTCGGAGACTAGGAAGTGCCCTGTTGTACGCGCACCACACGGAAACCGGCCGAGTCCTCCCGCCCCCCCTCTCCGTTTCTTTTTTGTTTGTTGTTGCGAAGCTTGGTGCCGTTCGCACGGAGGAGGATACCTTATTTACGTCAGCTTTTGGGGAGTAACATTACGAGGCTAGGTGCTTGATCGCTCAGGTCTGTGCGACAGGCCGTGGGCTTTCGTAACGCGGGACACTAACAAGTGTATGAGCCCAGCTAGTTCGTCTCAGTGCCATAAAGAAAACGAAAAGAACTATTAAACAAAAACAAAGACGGACACGGAAAAGAGGACACGGTCAAGCGCTTGTCTGTGTCCCCCTTCAACGTGTCTTTCTCTGCTTGTGCTTACAAGTTTCGAACCCGTAAAATCTAGCATGAGAAAAGAAAGATAGCGGCAGGGAATCGGATTGCCCATTCACTTTCCCGATCGTCTTGTCACGGACCTTGCCGTGAGGTGTAGCGGTCTCACAGAAGCCTCTAGCTATCGTTCTGGCTTTATGACGCGAAAGCATTAACTGCCTCATGGAGCGAGTCTGACGTCGTCAGTTTGAAGCGCGAAAACGGCTCCTGGTTTCCGCGATACGAATGGAGCGATTCACCTTCGGTTCTATTGGCTGCCGCTCGTCGACGGGGCTCCCATTGGCCGCTGCGCCATGGCCTCCGAGATCACGAAGCACTCGCGCGCTTAGTACGACAGACGACAAAGGAGTGGACAAGCAGACGACAAAGGGAGCGGAAGAGCGGCGTGCATGCTTTCGTATTCACAACTCATATGAAGTGCTAGGTGTACTCGAGCCTTTTCTTTTGTTTCTATTTTTGTCTCTTCCTTCCTTGGTTTCTGATAAAGGAGGTGTTCACGCGGGGGAGGGATCCCACCCTTTGCTCCCCGGGATGCAGATCACCTGGTAACAACGTCACGCCTTGGCGCGGAGCCGCGCTCACGTAGACATCCCATGGGGTGTGTGGGACAGCTTTGTCCGGGCTGCTGCAAATCACTCCCCGCCCTATAGCGTGGGATATCTTCGCAATTGGCGGTATTTTGTACGCGTGTCTGGCAACATTAGAGATTTTGCTTGGCGGGATGCCGGCGGTGGCGTCGGGATCGCTTACATTGTTGTGGCTTGCGCTGTTGCGCACGTCGTCCGAGGCATCCGAAAGGAGACTTCGATATTTATGAATTCCGTCCTCAAGCATTCCACGCTCTTTGTGTTGCATCTACCCATTCCAAAAACTTTTTTTTAATTCTTTTTTTTTTTTAGCAGGAAGCATTTGTCTTTTTTGCATCTAACAGCGCTGCTGCCGTAATCGCCTACCGCCGTTTCATGTACACGTCCATTTTTAAAGTGAAGCTTTTGGCTAGGTGTTCGGCATTTCGCGAAGCCCAAAAAGTGAAGCCTGAATAAAAGCGTGGCCGCGAGGCTCGACACTGATTGGTTTTGAGGGGGAGGGGGAGAAAGGGGTTGAGGCCATCGCAGTAAAAAAAGCATTTGCGCCAGGTGGGAACGCGACGTGTCTTTCCAGCATGTCACGACACATCGCAGTCAGTTGAGGTGTTATATGGCGGGAAAGCCCCGCGGGGTATCCGCCCTTCGTCCGGCAGGTAGCAACTTGACACCCTGTCACACGTTTTTAAGACCCCGGGCTAGCGCCGGTAACTCCGTTCCAGGAATTTGCTATCGAGTGCATACATGCCACGCACCGTTAAGCCGTGGAGTCGATAAACAAACCGACGAAGAACGCCTAGAGCGCGGACGCCACACTTTTCACGTTTGCCCATCAATTCGCTATGCATTTGTTCTATTGTCGAGTCCGGCTATAACGAAGTCAACTGGCATCGGAAATCACTTCGCTATATCCCCTATTTGGTTGTAACCGGACTTCGGTCATAACGAGGTGCAAAAGGGAAAGGACGAGTCTTGATCGCTTCGCTGTAGCCGCTATTTCGTTATAACCGACTCGTCTATAGCGCCGACTCTCGTCGGCGCTCACCGAGCCCTGTTGTCGAGAATGCGACCCCTAAACACGTCTGATAACACTGACATCCCTCTCGGCTACCCCGCGACTTGCGTGTGAACGCTCAAGTCGGGGAGGGAGTGTCGCCGGTTTCGTCGATCACTGACGTCACACACAACCCTCCCGAAAAGCATCCCCCGTGTGAATACCCCTTAAGAAATGTCCGCTTGAAAAAGGGGAAAAAAAGAAAAAAGAAAAAGAAGTAATGAACGATCAAAACAAAGTGAACGATATAGATGATTTTTGTGCAAAAAATCGGCGCGTGAAGACAAAAGCGCGATGCTTTATAAACGTTAGCTGAAGTGGTTCAGTTGTTTTATGTTTTTTTTTAATTCGTTCTGAGTTTGTCGTCCGCAAACCACCAACATACAACTGTCCCCTCAAAAAATGCACTGTTTTTATTATTTTCTGTGCAATTAAGAAATAAATTACGCGTAGCAGAACCTCATTCTCCCGCCAAACGTATAGCGATAACGGTCCGAACCAGATGCCAAAGTTTCAAAGCCAACCATTATCTCATTCAAAAAGTTACGTGATTTTCTATTAAAAATTTCAATGGGACAATATGGAGCCCGTTTTCGGTAACTGGAGCTATTCAGCTTCATGTGTTTGAGAGTCCCGTCGGCCGCCATATTGTCCGTTGAAAATTTAACAAAATCGCTTATAATTTTTGTACGAGATAACGTACGGTTCGTTTGAAAACTTTGGCGTTCGATTTGGAACGCTCTAGCGCTACATTTGGGGGCGGAAAATGTACGTTCGCCGATGCGTATAGTTTATATTCAAAGTAAAAAAACGTTTTTTTTTTTTTTTTGCGAGGGTTATCTTGTTAATTTAAGATCTGGCAATAGCGCGTATTAAAAAAAAACAAAAAACAAAAAACAGATGATGGCATAAGGGCCACTGAACTCCATCGGGTCCAGGTTATGGGTGTGCGTCCTTTTCACTCATTCGACGTTTTCCGCCATAATATTAGCGTCTCCGCGGCCGTCTTGGCCGCGGAGACGCTTACAAAAAAAATATATATCAATCAGTTAGTTAATTGGGTTTTTAATGTACTCTTATAAGAGCACGTTAGGAGCTCAATTGAAACTCTCTGATAATAGCGTGGATCCAGTAGTGACGATATTCGAAGAGGCAAGGCCTCGTTGTCTGACTGCAGGTTGAGGGAGGTTGACGAGACAGCACGAAACGACGCATTCCCCTCCCTGCCTCATGTATACGTAACAAGGCCGCTAAATTTTCGACGTCACCCGAAGAGGCCAACACGCAGGGACACGGGTGCTGCGTACGGCCAGAGACCCACGTCACGTGTCAGGAGGACGGCGGTCGATTGGTCAGGCCCAGGGTGTAAGATAGACAGGTGGGGAAGCGAGAGCCAAATGAGCGACCGGATTGTGTCCCTCTCGGTTTTCTCTTTTTCTGTGGCGCCATCTATGTGGAGCACCGCAAACTCTCACTCCGGGTGGGCGACCGGTGGCGACCGGCTAAACTGACGGAGGTGGTTTCTCGTGGGTTTTCAATGGAGGACTGTCTCGTGCTCTCAGTTTATGTTGCGCACTCTCCCATAGAGTTCCGCGGAAATCCGATTCCGATTTTTTTCTCTCGCCGCAGCGCCATCTGTCGCAAATCGGGGGTACCCGCAAGCAGACGAGTACACAATCCGGTCACGGCGCTGCGGTAGGCTTTCTATGGGCCGTTTCCCCACCCTGTCCATCTTACACCGTGGTCAGGCCGGTGCATTCGAGGCCCTATTGTCGGGTTAGGGGCGAGCTGAGTTTATGAGAGCACCGATGCATAACATGCGCGCGGAATGCACAAACCTTTTCGGTCCGTGCAAAGCGCGGCTTAAAATTGCTACGTTCCCGGCGCGGCTTCCTTCAAATTTGGGGTTTGTAAGAATAAATTACTCGCGGGCGACGGCGGCATGGGCGTTCCCGCTTTCCTCTCCGTAAAATCTCGCTTTTTTTCGGCACTCTCTCCGAAACTAGCGCACCTACTTCTGCCACGCACTCCAAGAATAGCTCTCTCCGGGCCGCTCTATACTGTTGACGTTTCTGTTTCTATTAAATCTTTGTTTTGTGCACCAAATAAATCGTATAAGCGGTGAAGATATTAATCTGAATTCCTCCTGCGAGCAAGCTTCCTCATCAACCGTCTTCTTTTTCTTTTTTTATTTGAACAGACGTCTTTGTCTGCTTCCTTTCTTTGTTCCCGTCTATCTGAGCGCGTCTGACAGGCAGCCATGGGGAATTCTTAGATTGGTGTACCTTAGGCCCAGGAGACGATATTTTAGATTGGATTGTGAGTGACCGTGGTAACAATATTTTCCTTAATCACGGGCAGTTCATCTTTGGTAACTCACGACTTATTAGTTATTACATTTATGGTTAGGGTTAGGAGCCTCAAGTCGGAATGTCAGTGTGTCATCGGTAGCAGGGAAACAGTGCACCGGGGAGATTAAACGCATATAACTTCCCAAGTATATATTTAATATCATCCGGCGGATAGCTGAATTTACTGCCAAACTGAGAGTCCGTCATAGTTCCCCCTCTCTCTCTCTCTCTCTCTCTCTATATATATATATATATATATATATATATAAAGAATAGAGCAAGAAACGATACTTGCTGTCGTGAAGTTTGCTGTGCTGAATCGCTGCTCGCAACAATATGCGCCATTTATTGGTCTTTAGCTGGCCGTAGAGGTCCAGACAGATATTAGCTGATGCAGGGAACTGACTTATTTTCAAGTACTATATCAAAATATTAACTTTATTAGTGATACAAAAAAAAATAGTATTAACATGCAGTCCCGAAAACGGATACGAGCGAATTCGTCGCTAAACTGAATTTAATGAGGCACATGCGTGCAAGAGATTTTTCTTGCGTATGGGCAAGACACAAAACACTATACTGACAAAAAAGACACACTATGAACACGAACAGTGAACATCAATTCATGCTTATAATGTCAGGCCAGTCGCTAAACTGAATTTAATGAGGCATATGCGTGCAAGAAATTTGCTTGCGTATAAGCAAAACACAAATCACAAACTGAAAAAGAAAAAAAATCATGAACACGAACAGTGAAAACCAATTCATGCTTGTAATGTCCGGCCAAGGAGGCCAAGGACGCGGCAGATGCTTCCCGATTCGGAAAACGGGTTCTACACTCGTGCGCATTGACCACAACCGCTGTATTCAAACCAGCTCGTTTAAAAACATTAAGTTGGTATACACGCTGACTCAGCGCGAAAACATTCCTACTCGATTCAAACTGGCTACTTTCTAATTTCACGACTGCATAAACTAAAAACGAGAGGACAGGGAAAAAAAGAGATATAAAAGAAACAGACAGGAAGTTTTAATGATAAATGGAGGTGTCTACCTGAGTTATTTAGAGGCAAACTCTGGTATTTATACGCGGAGGTCTACTGCGAGTGTGTGTGTGTGTGGGGGGGGGGGGGCCTGTCACGAACGAAATCCCTTGACCGCAGCGTGCAATATCGAAAGGCCGGGGATCAAGGTATACACACACATCCCGTCGCTGCGGCGGACCTCTCAAGCTCAGCTGCTTTGAGCGCCGCAAATGACCGGCCTGCTTACGAGTCGACGAGCGCGTCGTATGGCGAGGCCTTGGCTCGACCGAGCGATCGTGGATATTCCTCAAAGGCCCGAAGAACGGGTTTGGTCAAGGGAAGCGAGCGAGCGGCCGGCTCTACCCCCGTTCACCTCCATAAGCTGACAGTGGGGTGAAAGCTATGGTGGCCCGGCCACAAGGTCCTCCTTTCGCCACGTGATGATGCTCCTGCCCTCGTCCGCGCGCAGAAGAGAGCCGGTCAGATGATCACAGGGTGGCAGCTGATTGGTCCGGTGCCCGCGTATAGCTTCCACTACACTGTCAGCTTAGGGCGAGCGGCCGGCTAACAGGCTACGGCGACCTGGTTGGGCCTGTCTCCGGTTCGTCCTGCAGAAGACGCGCTTTTATCGGCCCTCGCCGCTACGGAATGAGCGGAGGAGGAAGTACATTACCATGACAAGGCACGTCTGTCGCGCGAGCGTGCCTTCAGAGCCGTGTCTTGGAGCCCGACCAGATGCTTGGGCAGGGCACGCGCGAGCCAACTGTAGTCTTCACTGAGGACCTCGTTGTCCGTTTTCGAGACCACTTTTGCTCTACTTTCCCTCCTGAAACGTTCGATATTGAGAGGACACGAATGATATTCTTGAGATCGTCTTTCGTCATGACTGGAGATGACGTAGACTAAACAAGAGCAGAGGTGGAGCAGAACGTTCTCTTTGTGAGGATGCTTCCGATTCAACAAGACGGATGTCGTATAATTTTTCAAACTATTCTACACAACGAAGTTTTTTTCCTTCTTCTTTGACTGAGACCCTAATAACCTAATAGGAACACACGACGTTTGTCGTGGTGGCAAAAACAAATCTAACCACTTGAAGTCGAAGATAGTGCCTCCGTATGCGACGGTCGCACTGTCCACGATAAAGGATATCCTTGCTTCGCTCCCGGATTTCACGAGACGCACTGAAAATTCGACGGCTTGCACTAAACTTGAAAAGCTTGGACATACTCCGGTTGAAGCACCGGCTCGTTAGCACGGGCCCATCCCGACCCCATCTTGCACGAAGACTGGATGTCGTAAACGGACGGTTCTTTGTCAAGGCGACATCAGCGTGAGCAGATGCAAGGATGGCCCCAACAACAGTCCTGCTAAGGAGGATCAAGGACACCAGCCGCCGGCGCAAAGCAAGCAGCAGGCGCATTCCAGGTCAACGAGATGCCATCATTTCTCCGGGACGAGCTCGCCGCGCTGTCAGAGCCTGCAAGATTCTATCGGCAACGATTTGCTTCGACGGAGGGACGTTCGCGCGCGGGTGACTTCGCAACGTCATTGTCTAATCATTCGCGGCTGAGATTGGCCTGCTTTTGGGGGAGGCCTTCATTGTGCATCCCAACTTGCTCGCCCTGGTCCGACGTCACAATGGACCTTCTTTGTCACGCCGGACGGTCCCAATTGAAAAGCCGACAGCCCACGCTGCTTCTCTCTGCCGCAAGAATGCATCGTCCCTGAGACATCGTGCTGGATGACGGACCGGTGGGACCGGCAGCAGGTGATGCCTCGCGGCCGGCAGCCGCTGCGAGGTGAAGCCGAAGCAGCAGGGCCTCTTGAGCTTCGAAGGCGCTCAAGTTTACTAGACCAGAGTAGTTGGCGCATCGCTCGGTATACGTTACGACGTCGCAGTGATGCTGATGTCTAAGGCAAGTTAGTGTGAGTTCAGTCTGTCATAAGTAAAATGCCGCTTATGTGGCCTCAACTTTCTTTTGGCTATAAGCGGCCTTGTCGGCGCCTTTGCCTCCGAAGTAAAAGGCCGATAAAAAGTCGTGCGTCTTTCCGTTTATTTTTTTTGGTTGTTCATGAAAATTAAAAACAATTCCTTTTCGTCAAAAAATAAATAATACTCGAGATTTTAGTTTTGTTCTGTTTTTTCGTTCCGGCAGATAGAGGTGCTGACAAGGCCACTTGTATAGCCGGGAGAAAGTTTGAGGCCAAATAACTGGCATTTTACTTGGAGGGTATGTATGGCCACACTGGTTCACGCTAGATTAGAAGTCTCACTATACACCTTTTCGACAAGGGCGCAGCCATCTTGAATGTCGTCACTTCTGGTATGCGGGAAAACATCGTTTTGATCTCTCCACGCCGCTGGAAGGTGTTTACGAAAAAATGCGTGATTGTCACACATTCTTGTTTTGCCTTACCTATATTTTCTCGCATATTCCAGGTTGAAATGTTTTATTATTTTTCGTACCGCATATCAGATACGGAATCCATGTAACTAAAAACAACAAGAAAAAGAAACTTATATAGTTAGATACAACATAAGACAGACAGTGCGAGGGGAAAGAACGGAAATTATAGAAAGCTGAAGTGGAGAATAGCTGACCTCCTTTCCACAACGGCTTTTCTCATGCGAGTCATTTTCCCCATCGCACCGCTTTCTTACGTTGTATCTGACTATATATAGAAGAATGCAAGCAGGGCGTCTGTCCGCCGCCATGTTCCCGCTCGCGTAAGGAAGCACGTGCAATTGCAAGTCCGCCAAAGTCACCTTCACGCGCATGCTGCACGCGCCTGTACGCGTGGCGCACCAGTCGGGAAGACGTGCTTAGACGTTTTCTGTCGTTCTCAGTCACGTGGTTTCCGGTATCTGGTTTGCGTAACAGAAAAACATATGATATAACATTTCACACCTGGAATATCCGAGAAAGTATAGGTGAGGCAAAAGAAAAATGTGAGACAATCACGCATTTTTCGTAAACACCTTCTAACGGCGTGGAGAGACCGAAACAGTGTTTTACCGTATACCAGAAGTGACGACATTCAAAATGGCTGCGCCCTCGTGGAAAAGGTATATACTCTGGCGTAAAGCGCAGCGAACGTGGCGTAGCGCACAACGTGCGCCTTTCATTGGCCGGCGAGCAGGAACTCGATATCTGCGACCAATAAGTGTTGCGGTGTCCGCTGCGCTAAGCCGCGTTTGCTACGCTCGACGTCGGAGTAGAACAAAGCCTGTATAGACCTTTCAAAAGGGGTTCCTGGCCCGTTCTATGTTCAGTGTTCGTGCGTACGGCGCGTGATTTCGCTCGCTTTCAAAGCGACGGACACGTGCGTGCTGGGCTGTGAATTTCGCAAGCTGGGCTGAGGACTTGTAAATATTGAAATGGTGCGACCTGTGCTCTTTAACGTGCATTACCATAGCCTCCTATAAACTGACACTAGCCTGGCAGATCGCCTCGAGAAGCGGCCGCCGAAATGGAAAAGGTGGAGCGGCAGACAACGGATGAGAGAGAGCCACAGTGACTGGCGCCCCGCTGCGGCGAGACGCTGAAACACACTTCTCCCGAGCGAACAAGTGTGTTTCGGGTCCTTGCCGCTGCAGAAGCTGTGCGCTGACGTCCAGGTTCCCGAGAAACGCTCCGTGCTACCAGATTCCCGCGCTCCGAATTCGCGACCGGGCACTCTATGGCTCCGTCGTCGAACTTTGCAGCATGGGAGCTATGGAATTACTCAGGTGGTACGCGATCGCACGCCGGTATGGTGGCCACCTTGATTGAAACGGGCGGGGTTGAGTCTGAACGTCGAGACACCCCTTATTTCTGTAGCATGAGGTTTACTACGGCCGCGAGAGGTCACATATAGAGAAGGAATGGCAAACAGCGCACAGACACTGCCTCCTTAGTTGCAAGCTCCGTGTCATTATGGTGTTAAATCGGTTCTCATTCACGTTTAGGTGCATTTGGTTTCATGGCGCCCTGTATATTTCGGGTAATTTCTTTTCATTTATTAGTCATTTTGAAGTGGGTTTGTAGGCAGAACCAGTACAAGCACGCACAAGTAAAAGCAATAAGAAAGAAAGATTGTTTACACATATTTATGCAAGATATTATTTATGCTCGAATATATAATCCCATTTTTTTAAAGTATCCATTGACTTTACATTTTCAGACCATTTCCAGAATTTGAGGATGCATGTTTAGAAGAGGCAAATTTACTGTGTTAAAGTTTGTTCGCCATAGTTCGTCCGTATTTGACATCTAGCATATTCCACACGTCCTAATGTAGTGAGTATCTCTGAAGGAATATTGCGTGTGAAATGACTCCTGCCAGTTTTTAGATAATGAAAGAAAACGTTTGTAAGGTTGAACATTATGAACTGCTATATAGCCAAGAAACATGTCGTCTTTTTTTTTAATAAGGAGATGTGTGATTGTTATAACCAAGACACTCGATGAATCGGATCGCTTTTTTTCTGGAGCACTAGTAGTTTTTCATGGTTTCTTTGTTGTCATTCCCAAACCAATGAGCAGTAATGTAAATAAGAGTGAACAAGTGCATAGTATAGTTGGCACTTAAGTCATTTTGTTACTAAATATCTTAATTTATGTATTGTGTCGATTAATCTGGAGAGTGTTAAAGATTGTTTGGGACATATGAGTTGTCCAGTACAGTTTTTATCTCCTACACGATAACAGCAAAGCGCGTAGGGTTGGCGGTAAGTCACGCCGATTTTAAGTTCATTATGTCAAAGCATATAACTGACATATTCTCAAAAGTTCCGATAGTGTATTAGCTGATAAATATTACCCTCGAATAGAATACATCAGCTGAACAGAAATAGTGAAATCAAAAGTAAGTAAACCTGACGAGGAATTTGGAAGAATTTCGGCTACGTAAGATGGCTGCAAGTTGCACGCGGCACTTTTTTTTCTCCCATATTCCAGCGTACATCTATCTGGCCATACGGCCTTCTCGAAAGATACAGCCAGACACCTGCTGTGGGAACTTTTCTGCGGGTTTTCGGCGTAGGTGCCAGTCAATACGGCAGAGACGGGGACTCTCGAGCGAGGCGTCGACGAAACTCGAGGGAGACCGAGCAAAGAGAAACATCTCGAGTGACGTTTTCGACAGGCCTGCCGCTTGCTGATGTTGGCAGTGTCCTCGAAAAACCGGGAAGTACATTTTATACTCCGTTCGCCCTAAAGCCACCATGCGAATCCACCATACGAAAGACAGTCTACAAACAGGAGTCACCGCAATCTCGGTGGTTCGAATGCCGCCTGCCCAAGTTCCTCCTCGAACTCCATTGCCGCGCGGCATTCGAACCACGGATCTCACGGTGACTCGCATTCGGATCTGCTTCCAGGCTGTCCTTTCGTATGATGTGCAGGCAGTGTGAACCCCGGCTTTTAAGCTGACAATGCGGTGGGAGCTTACGCTGGCCGGACCAATCAACGCATCTCCATCCCGTTCATCGCCTGACCCCATTCTCTGCGCAAGGGTGAGGGCGGAGTGTGATCACGTGACGAAAGATCGACGTACTACTGGTCCAGCGAGTACGTAACTTCCACCGCACTGTCAGCTTACGGGTGGGCGGAGTATAGGCGTGGCCGGTGGGGGTGGGGGGGGCGGGGACGTAGCTCCAGGGGCGCTGGCGACAGACATCTATGACCAGCGCGTTTGATGCAGAGGGAATCGAAACAGGATAGAAGTAGTGACAATGCTAATGATGGATCCGTTATTCCAGAAGAAGGCCTGTGGGTGTGGGCGTTTGTAATGTGGACAGGTGATTCCCGTGTGGCTCAGTAAGCTAAGGGGAAAAATATGAGCAAATGTTCTATAGGGTGTAATTATAGGTGGCTCTGAAGACGGTTTCTCTTTTGTTTACGACAAAGCATACAAGAAGAAGATGAACAATGGGTACCCCTTTTTGTATTGTAAGGAGGTTTGCCTGGAATCCACGAAGCAAGGTGAACATTAAAAAAAAAAAATAAACGACAATATCTTGAGTGACGAGATCTTGTCGGCTTGACTAACATTCAGTCTTCTTGCACGACGTGTTCTGCATACACAGGCTCATCTTCGACAGTTGGGCCAAGAATCTTATAAAATAACAAAATCTTTTTTTTTTTAACGGGATAGTACGAAACACGTGTTACGATGTCAACCGGGAAAAAAAAGTGTACGGGCTTTTGCGGCCGTATTATTTAGTTTATGACAACTTCAGAAACGCAGGGAGTGTAGTAATGTTCGGCCCATTCTCGCTTCGTAATTGGCTTCTCCCGTTATTCATTGCTCTGCTCTACATAGCCTTGAAATGGGACGTCGGTACCTCTTTAAAATAAACCTCCCACGGCCGCTGCAAATTTAGCTTCCTTAATACTCGGTCCCCTCCCATCGCAGGCTGACATTGATGAAGAGGATATCCTAACCGGTCAGAGCAATGAACCACCGGCCTCGCGTCGCGTGACTCTGTTCTCCATTAATCCGTGCGTGCGCTGACAGCTGATTGGCCCAGAAAGTGCCTAGCTTCTTCTCCGCTGTCAGTGAACGAGTGGGATCCATATAGAGTGGCGCGGCTAAGCTAATAGCATATATGCGCGCCGAGGAATGAAGTTGCACGTCTGCTGTCTTTCGTGCGAAGCTTTCTCAAACACTATTAAAAGGAGAGTGTTTGAGCTTCGGTAGCGACTACGTCTGGCAACCGGTTTTCGATATGGGGCAAGCCTCGCCGCCGTGCGGCTGACTGCTGCCTGCCACTCCTCAATGGACCTGTCGCTTGGCGCCCAAGACTGAATCCAGCTATACGCAGGCCCGGCCGCGCCGCTATGGAGTCGTAAACAAAATAGAGAGAAATGCGTCTCGGATATCTAGGTTAACTTTTTGGAGACTTGCACGTTGCCTGTGGTTCGCGTATGCTTAACCGCGCCGCGAATACATTCTACGAATAACAGTCTGCAGGCATTTTCTCAGGCGTGAAAGCTAAAGCTAGCGAAAGAAAGAGCTACATCTGACGGCTTGTTGGCCGTCAGATGTATACTTGTGTTTTCCTCATAAAAACTGCATTTCGAGGAAGCCGTGTCCCCTTGGAGGTCGGTCGGGGAATATGTTATAGAATAGTGAGGGGAAACCTAAAAAGGTCAAGGAATTAAAAAACAAAACACAACACAGACACACTAATGTTGGAAGACGCTTTGAAGCTACGGCAGCTGGCTGAATTTCTCGGCCACAGCGGAGGCAACAGAGGCCTGTTCCTCTGGGCCAGGGAGCGCGAAGGCGCCCCTAAGGTGCGACCATGCATGTAATGCTTGCTTCGAACACAAAGCGCCGCTGCAGCTTTCGATAATGCGAGAGACGGCCGTTTATAAGAGTTCGTCAGTATCTGTTCACGCGCGGTAAAAATATAGATAAAACAGAACAAAGAAAAGTGCAGCTCGCGTTGTCGACAATCAATAAGAGTTAAGGCCGTTCAGATAGTTGCGTTTATGTGCGTTCGACTGCGTTGCGGCGAGAACTGAAAGCGAGTCACCGGCACATCTGTACTTCATGAAGCGTGGAATCCAATTCAAGGAATCATCTTGGCACGCGATAAAGCAGCAGGGATGTCCGGTGCCGCTGCCGCAACGCAGTCAAACGCAACTATAGAACCGGGCTTTAGTATTGTTATTTTTTCCCCACTATTTTTTTATCCCCCAATGAAATTCTTTCGCTAGATTAGCGAGTACGGTGAGAAAAGCGTATTGACGGGCGACTGGAACGCGACCGAGAAATGATCGATTCTACTCTACAGAGCCGCTGGTCAAAATTGAGATCTACAGGCGGCTGACTAAGTTCCTTAACAAGCACGCAACAGACAATTAGGGCGCGCGTACTGATTTCTCCCGCGTAATCAGTGTAATTTCAAGAAGCACACGAGGCGTATATGAAGATCTCGATTGCATTTGTCTGACTGTCCCCGAAAATGCGACAAGGCATGATCTGGAACATCGGATGAGGGGCACGGCGTTATATAAGTGTCTCGTAGACAGCTAATCTCCGCTATTATCGAGGGCACGCCATACGTATAGGCAAGTACCGGTTGTGCAGATAACGTTTCGACCCAGATATCTACGGTGCAAGAAGCACGCGATTCGGAGGCACAACAACAACAACAATGTTTCTGATTTTGCTATACTCCGTTTCGTTTTAAAGCGCGACCGCAGTCCACGATCCCGATATGGCCAATCGAGCGGAGCATTAATCGTCGCGGCACCCGCCATCTTTATGTCTCGGCTGTCGCCTTTATCTTTTTTTTTCTCTTTCTCTCTGCGTGATTGATTTAGCCGGTGACAAAAAGATCCCGCCCTCCCCCCCAAAAAAAACAAAAAAAAACAACAGAGCGTTGTCGCGATGAGGGCCACGTGACTGGCTCCGCCGGATTGCATACGAAGCGTGAGTATCGTCTGCTACTTTTGTTGCGGTTCTGGTGACGTCAGAACGCCGAGCTCTGATTGGCTCTTAATGAAGAATAGCGGGTATAGACCTCGGGGCAGCTTGCTTCGAGGTCTACCCGCTATCCTTCGATCGGAGCCAATCGGAGCTCGGCGTCTCTCTGACGTCACCAGAACCGCTGCAAAGATAGCAGACGATACTTACGCTCCGCATAGCGAATTGGCTGCGGTCGCACTTAAAAGTGAGTTATATCGATGCGGCACTTTGTGTCGAGACAGAAAGCGCAGAACAGACTTTACCGTATACTTTACGCACGTGGTGCCGCTGAGATTAGTGAGCGAGCAGAAAAAGCGCCGTATCTGCTCGGGCTCGCATTTGCACGTCGCAGTAGTATATAGACCCTTGCATCGCTTATCACCTGGGAGAAGAATGCTGAGTCACTGAGTTGTTGACGCATGCGCAACGGCCGATATACCGCACAGAACATCAACAGCAGCATGCTCGCAGAAGGCGGACTTTTTGCAAAGGTCTAAACGTGCTTCGAAAAATGCCAGTGAGTTTACTTTTTCTGCACAGCGTGATGACGTTTCAATTGGTCCACTGTGCACCTCACTTTCTTTGTCTTTGGTTGATCGAGTTCTGAGTTTTGTCATTCGCAGAGATGCTTTCGTTGTTTGCACTGATTGGCTAGATGCGGAAGAGAAGCGCAGGCATCATTCCGAATGTTGAACACAGTTGCCTGTTGGACGGCACACGCAGTTAGTTTAATAATGCTATCGCATAAAAAAGCGTCATTACAACGCTTTAGACAAACGTCGCTCGGTTCGTCGCTCTGCTCCATTTAACTTGAAGGTGGACCGCAATGGACCCTACGAGCCATCCGCGCCAATCCGGTGCCGTGCGAGTGTCACGTGACATTCAGAAGGGACACAGCAGGACGCGTAGCCACGTGCTCACTACACGTTCACTGCGCTGGATTGATTGGCACGACTCGTATAACGTCCGCTCCAACCACGCGCAGAGAAAGAAAAGCAGGATCACGGGGCATTCACGCACTGTTGGCGCTGACTGATG
>JAZHYW010041314.1:0-22707 GCA_037355805.1 Ixodes ricinus | reverse complement strand
AAAAAAAAAAGCACATTACAATAGGAAGTTATACATAAGATATGATGGATGATCAGTTCAAGTACAAAGCTATATTTGCAAAGTTATCAGTTTTACAATACAAAAAAAAGAATACAAATATTCAACGGAAGAAAGTTTAATGCGAGGGTGGTTTCTTTTCAAATCGAGCAGGAAAAAGAGGCCATGTCTTAAAAACGTTTGTAATATATATATATATATATATATATATATATATATATATATATATATATGCTGGGAAAATTCTTTCCTACGACTAAACTGAAAACCGTTTTTGCGTCATATTTTTAGTTCTCCAATGTTTTTCTTACTTCTACACGGCCAAAGCGAATTTCTGGATTGGTACGATTGTCACAGGTCGCGAGCTTCGCCAGACTCATATACCTTCCACACAACAAAGAAACTTTTGACATTATTTTTAAACTACATTAAGAGCAAAAAATGTTCATTGAACTTTTTTTTTGTAAAAAATTCAAAATATGACTCTTTCCACGATAATTTACCAGGTTTGAATGAGGATAACATTTGTAACATTCAGTTTTATCACATAAATTATATATCAAATGAAAGCTTAAACAAATACCTATTCAAGAAAGTACAGGGTGTCACAAAAAAAAATTACACATTATTTTTTACCGCAAAAATAAACTAGGCATCGCCGAATGCTCATTCTCCGCCCAAAAATAGCGCTAGAGGTCACAACCAGATGCGAAAGTTTCAGCCCGATCCGGTACCTTAATCAAAATTTATAAGTGATTTTCTGACAATTTCAATAGGAAAATGGCGGCCGACGGAGCTTTCGAATACATGGTGCCCTATGGCACCAGAAACCGAAGACGGGCAAAAATGGGCTTCATTTTCCCATTGAAATTTTCAGAAAAGCACTTATAACTTTTGAACAAGGTATCGGATCGGGCTGAAACTTTGACATCTGGTTGTTACCTCTAGCGCTACCTTTGGGCGGAGAATGAGCGTTCGGCGATGCCTAGTTTATTTTTGCGGTAAAAAAGACTGTGTAAATTTTTTTTTTTTTTGTGACACCCTGTACAATATCGTTATAGACATAAATAATATCAGCGAAAAACTTCTTGTGCTTAAGAGGAAACTAAGTTCATATTTTAACGTCAATATCTTAAAAAAACCATTTTTTAATATGTGTTCGTCTTTTTTTTTTATAAAAAGTTTTTGAATGGTTTAAGACGGGGGGGGGGGGGGGGGGTCCAGCAACCTTTTGCTGCAGCAGAGCAAATTGCCTCAAGGCGGAGACGGAGCGGGCCGAACGCCAAAAACTGAGAGGTGAAAAAAATCTTATCGATGTAAATACAAAAAAAAAAGAGAAAGGTTTCACATATTTAATGTGATATGCAAAGATGTCTTCTTGAATAAGGCACAGGTAACTGATTACTTGGGCCTCCTCTGAGTAAGAGTTGTTTTTGTGTTCAGTATTGCTTGCCAAGTTGCGAGCGTTCACATTAAAACTTTTGACTGTGAGTGCTAAAACATTATGGAAGTGCTCATCTGTCATTAGCAAGACCCAAGTTTGACTTCAAGGTCTTTATCTTGAAAAACGTATGTTCGCAGATGCATGCTGTAGCAAACATTCGATCAAGGACGCTGCCACATTGCGTAGATTTGAAAACAAAATTCAGGTAGGCCAGCGGAAAGCTTGACAAAATCGTTCGTTGCAAATTCATTCTTCAGCTTATTGTTTGTTTGGGGACCAGCCGATCAGCCAATGTTCTCTGGAAAATCTCTCGCAATACGTCCGAATATACTGAGCTTGCAAGAAGACATACTTCCTGTCCCAGAGCGTGTGTTAGGGTTGGGAAGGGGCAGAGCATTTTCGGTGGCGTGCCGGAGGCCTATAATAACCCCTCGCGGGCCGAATCCGGCCTGCGGGCCGTAGGTTTCCAAATCCTTGCCTAAACATCCAATAAAAATGAGATGTAATATATGGTAAGAACTTATAAATCCATACATTCGAAAAGACGACATATTTGAAGTTTCATTTTAAAATGCAGAGCTGGGTCGTAGTCATTTGTTTCTGCCAGATGGTTGATTATTCTTTGGCACCTACTGATAGTGTTTGTTTACTTCAATATAACACATAATTAGGAATGTTATGTATAATATGTAAAGATTTTCATACACACTTCGTCAAGCTTGTTTACTTTAAAAGATGGCAAGAAAAATACTTTTTTCCTAAATTGAGGAAGGACTATAAAGTTTCTAAACATTGCCCTCTGAAAGTCTTATCCGGAATTCTGTGGCATTAGAGTCAAAAAATATAATACTATTATTGATGCGCCGAGAGATCTAGAGCGAATTTTCGCCCTTTTCCAACTGCCGCTTCGCCACGCACAGGCTAATCAGAAGCTGGTCTCGTTTAACTTTAACTATCTTCGTTTCTTCTTTAAAAGGTAAATAAAAAACAAAGACTCGCATAGACCGTGGGGAAGTACAATGTTTCCCAAACTTAACGCCGTTATGAGATGCTCCGTTTTGGTCACTTTCGCGCTATTCCGGGATCATACCGTTCAACTACATACCTGGTGTCGCTTTGACCCCCGATCACCACCTAGAATGGGGAAGACATTCCAGCTGCTGCAGTGGCGAATTTACCTTTGAGTAGCCGGCAATAGATCAATATTGGGGTAACCAAGTGGCGACTTTCAGTTTGAAGAGCACTGTACATGCAATTACATGAAACATCTAATAATGCAAGTTCACAATAACGTTTCTCGTGACCACAAAAAAGCGACGTTAAAATGGGTTAAAGGTTCATTCTTGAGGCTTTGCAAATCGTCTGAACATAAATTTGAGGGACCAGCCCTATTTCGAGGTTTTCGTCCAGGGGTCGCGTATATACCATATACTTTTCGGAGGTCGCGTATTCTTTTCGGAAGAAGGATTCCAGGTTTCAGGGGCAACTCTCTGAACGAAGTCATCAGCATGTCCAGTTGTTCTAAGTTCTGTCGATCTGCGGTTGTGCAAGGAGGCTTGATGCTTGAGCGCATGGTCTCCACGCGCCGCGACACGTACCTGGCACTCCCCATATGCCGTCACAACACGATGGCTCACAACCTCGACGCCATGAAAAAAGGAACGCAATGCTGTAAATTTTGTCAAGAACATTCAGTCATGCCACGTATACGGACGAAAGCTCAAAACAAGGACGGGTTTCTGAATGCCACCAATAGCTATAAACATCGAAAGTAATATTGTACTTTTCGGTCACATTAAGCTTTCTGTGAGCTTGCGTTGCTAAATATTTCATGCAATTGTATGTGCCTGCCCACGGTATATGCAAGCTTCTTGTTCCAAAAGAAAGAAAAGAAACGAATATCAGTAGGTTTAAACAAGCCTACTTTCTTACAGGGTTTAGTGTGCGTGGTGAAGCGAGAGTTGGAAAAAGCTAGAATTTTGTGCTACGGCTGTCGGTACATTGAATATATTTTGCTTCACCCAATGACTTTATCATTCCGCATACAACTTTAGCGGGTAAGTATCTATAAGATTTTACTTCTCGTGGGAGAGTTAAAGGAACTCAATAAAATTGTAATTTCAGATTTTTTGTAATAAATTGAACATGTGTAGGAAAACCCCCATATATTAAGCGTAACATCCCGTTTACGCATCAAGCTTACTTTATCTAATTGTGTGTTAAATCAGAAGCCAACATATACGCTGACAAAATGCCAAGAATTGATTCATATATAGGCATACAATGACGACAACCAAGCTTAGCATCTAAAACAAAATCTTGAAAGATGTTGTTTTTTAAAATATGAAGATCTATATGTCCAAACCATATATTACATCGGATTTTTAATAGCACTTTTAGACCATACCGAGAATTCCTCAAACAAAAATATATATTTAAAAAAATGTACTTTTTAAGGACATTGCTGTTGAAATTCGCACTTTTAGAGCTTTCTTTTGTATTCCAAGCCACTTTTTTACTGAGATAACGTTATTTGATTATAACGATATTGTGCTTGTTGAATTAGTATGCGTTTAGGCTTTAATTTGATAAATAATGTGTCATAAAATTTGTTGTTACAAAAGTTATTATCATTGAAACCTGGTAAATGATTGTTTCACAATCATTTACCAGGTTATACAAAAGTTATTATCATTGACAAAAATATGTTTTTATAAGATCTTGCGCTTCAATAATAAGGTTAAAAATCCACGCAAAAAGCTCATATGTTGTTGCGGAAGGTATCTGAGCCTAGAGAATCTCCCAAATACGCGAGTTTGTGACGGTTGTCCAAATCCCAAAATCCGTCCTTGGTCCTTTAGAAGTAAAAAGAAAATAAAAACTTTCAGCCTTTCCACTTCGGTGAAGAAGGAAGAACAGCGTATCTGTAGCCTGTGTTCTCAGTGGTGTCTTTCCAGGTGACTAATCTAAGGGAATCTGAAGCTCTCGACGCAGTGGAACTTTAGGCAATAGCGGCCTCGCGGCGGTTACGGAACCACTCCTGCTACTGCGTACATCGCCGCTCGTTTCGTTCCCGCTCTTCTTCCTCCGAAGAAATGTTGCCACCATCTATGAGCGACGGCAGCAACCAGTTGTCTGGTTGCCGAGGCTGGAAATGTTGCCGCGATCTATGAGCGACGGCGGCAAGCAGACAACCGGCACAGCACAACACTCTGGACAGCTACCGCCATCTATGAGCGACGGCGGCAACCAAAGTGTTGTGTCGACATCTGTTTGGTACCGGACACGATCCTGGGGAAACTAGCCCTTAACAGCTCCGCTGTAAAATCTAAAATTATGACGCAAGAACGGCTTTTAGTTTCGTCGCAGTGAAAAATTTGCCCAGCGTATATATATTTTGCAAAAGTTTTTGAGACGCGACTATTTTTTTCCTGCGCGATTTGAAGTGAAATATCCCATGAACGAAAGCCAGCCTTTGAAACAATAAAAAATATTGCTGTTATTAGAAAATGCCTATATTAAATATTGATGGGTTGTCGTAATGAAAACAAAATATATAATAATTTGTACAGTACCGAGGTACTACAAGCCATATCTCAGGACTTGCGAGCATTTATTACACCTATTTAGCCCAGGCTGCAAGACAGGAAAACGTTGTTTCGATAGATATTCATTGTATACTGTCCAAGAATACTTTCTGGTTTAGTCCAGCTTCACGCGTCTGGAATGTCGTGCCATCAACGAACCATATATGCCTTCGCAGGACGAAGACAACCTCGTGTGTTCAGTAAATTCAGTTCTTCTACTGCTGGCAACGTATCGAACCTTGCTCGAGGAAGAGGTCCCAAAGGTGGCCAGGGAATCCCGCCTCAGCCGCCGTTTCCGCTTCCTGGACCACTCGGCGGCAAAGCGACTCCAGCAGGACCCGAGGTCCGGGTTGCTGGTACTGGCGGGCCAGGGACTCCATCTTGACGCTGCAGTTCAGCTACCATTGCCAGCAAAGCAATCGGACAATCTTTCCGGGCATTAATTCTCAGTTTTTGTTTGTTTTCTTAAGCCGCCGCCACATTGCGAATACATCATACAAAAAGACAGTCGGCAAACACTGTCTGAGGCGTCTTTCTTCCTTAAATGACGGTCTCATTAAACATTAAAAAAATATTGAATCGCAAAAAAAAGAAAGACCCAGCATGCGAATAGAGCTCGACACATGATCCGTAAAAACCTGGTCAACATGCATGCGTTCTGAAGTGTGCCATATACATAACGAAGTGCGCGAGCACGCAGTGCTGGGGGCCGCGGTATACCGCGTACACTCATACACGTCCTCACCGCCATGCCTATGGTGACGAAGAGGACCTGGTGCGTCAGACCGTAGCCCCGCTGTCCCCCGCCGGTCATGGTCTTCCAGCAGGGGTCGCTCACGTCCCGGCATCCCTCTCCGGAGAACAGCTGACTCAGACACCGATCCGAAACGCTCTCGTTCAGACCCGGGCTTTCCAGGGTGCCGTTCGCGGGAGACGGGTCTTCGGCTCCCGGCGGGTCCGGGTTCACGGCCCTCCACAGGCCCTCGCGCAGAACTCCCCTGCCACTGCGCCCGTCGTGCGATGTTGCGGACAGCACACGTAAAAGAGAAACTTCGTTTTAACCAAAATTTGCCCCATGGACAATATGAGTGCACGGGCTGCAACATCTTCCGTATACATATTATTAAAAAAAAAAATTATTAGAGGATGCGCAGGAAGTTGCACTCCAACCCCTTCAATAGGACACGTCTCGATGAAGGACTGGGGTACTAAGAGCATTGACAATGTCCCGGACAAGTTGGACAGTCCTAGCGTGTACCACAAGTTGCAGAATTGGGCGGGGGGGGGGGGGGGGTACGCGACGTTGTTTTTATACTAACTGATCTTCAAGAAATAAATATGGTGGCGTATCGTTCTTGATTCGTCTCAGAGCGTGCTTTGCTTGTCGGTATAGTTAGTTTTTCTGTAGTTTTATTTGTTTTCTAATTACGACAGCCAACCAGACCTGGACGAATGACGTTCATATCTTCGGGTTTTGCTGTAGCATAGCGTAGCAAAAACAAAATATTTAAGTTTTTTTCTCTCTGCACATATATAGGATAGCTTTGTGGTCAATTACTGACAAGGAAATTTGGAATCGTAAAATGAAGGAGGTAAAGAGTTCGTTCTGTTTTTTTTATTTCTTTTTTATTTATTGATCAGTACTACTCATTCTCATTTGAGAATACTTGTAAGGTAGTTACAAGCACAGATGCACAACCGCAACAATATAAAAAAATGTGTACCCTTACAAGCAGTTCAAAAATCGCTGACAAAAAAAGGAGAGCAATGAACAACGTGTTCGGGCAAACTGTTCCATTCCTCAACGGCAATGGACCTATTGCTAAAACACCCAAGCATCAACGAGAATGCTGGGAATGTAAGTACACGCGCAGCATGCGCTCGCCTTCCCCGTATAAAAGATCTCGAAGTAAATAACCAAAATAAGGCCCTGACGAGCGCGCGTACAAGATGCCATTTGTTTTGGGCTTTGGCTTAGAACAGTTACTTCCGCACACACCAGCACGTGCGGTGCGTGAAACTATACACTCGCAGCATGGTCCTTGGTGCTTGGGTAATTTAGAAAAAGGTCTATTGAAGGAGAAAAAGTATCCAGGAGATTTGGTTATGGAAGATCACAATCTAGACTCCCTGGGACAAGAAGAAAAAAAATGTTCTCTTGTTGTTATTTTATTTCTTCTTGCCTTGTATAGATGATGAATATTTGAAGCCGTTATTCTTAGGCTGAAATCCTTTGAATAATTTCAGATGATTTGAACGTGTTGTTCGCCTGTCGTTTAAAATCAGGTATTTAGTTTTTTCTTTTTTTTTCACTCTTGGCCTCGTCGTGTTTTTGAGCTACTATTTCGTAAATTAGTTTTAACCTTGATAGCATAGCTCAGTTCACTAGTGGCTAGATACCGAGCCGGCGACTGGAGTCCCTGTGGGTGAGTCATGCGTGCTACATTTATTGGTTGTGATTATGAACCTGACAAAAAGCCTTTGTATATTTATTTTTTCAATTTTGGATGTTAACTTTTGTGAAGGGGGGGTCAGACAGGGATAGCCTATACAAGTTCAGATTAGGGTTGTATAGGCATTTTCTGTCAGCACATCTATGTGCATCGTTCAGTTACCATCTCTCATGAATAATAGTACCGACTCTCAAGTACTTGTATTCGTCGACGTTCGGTTGGTCTTGTAACAGTAGTTAAATTTATTAATTTTTCATTTATAGTCATGACAACCATTTTGTATGTATTAGTAAGCATTCGCCAATCGTTACACTCTTCTGAGATCTTATTTATAGCACTTTGGAGCTTTAACTGTTCTGACGGTTTGTTATTTCAGAATAGGTCATACAGTCGTCAGCAAACCGTTTGATGTTTACGTCTATGTGTTTTTTATGTCGCCTTGTTTCTGGTATGGCCCTGTCGTATAAATATGGCTATCTTTTTCTAAGTATAGATCTATACCTAGTAAATATTAAAAGCTGAATATCGCACCATCACCAAAAGTCGGTTGTGGGAGTATATGTGTGAATACATTAAGCCGACAGAGAAATGCAATTGAATGAGCGGAGCAATGAGAACTAACAAAAAAATAAATAAACTCCGGTAGTTACGACCAAAGTGACTAAATGCTGGACTCTCCTTTCGCCGCCAACTCCTCATTGGCGGAAAAGGGGTCACACGCACCAACTTTAGTGTGGGAAAGACGTCTTGCAGAGCGCGGGTTTGGGGCCGGACATATTTTGCGCTCTTCGTTCGTGAAACTAACACTCAAGCCTGACGAGCGGGAACCTTCGGACATTGCGTGTCACTTACACGCTTGTAATTGCGTTTCATTAACTTTTTTATAACTCAAGCGCTGTTTTGAAGTGGCCGTGTTCAAACCGACGAAACGACGGCTGACAACGCAGCAAGAGCGCAAGCGCTTACGAGGATTTCGGGAGACGACGGCGCGTGCGCAGTTCTGCCGGCGCTGCGCGATGAACTGCGCCCAGCGTCGCCTGCAACGCGTTACGAGTAACGACGTTACCTGTTACGCGTTGTTTTGTAACGTACTCGTTGCTGTCGCAGAACAGTAACGGACGACGTACGTACGTTACTTCTTTTTTGAGTAAAGGAGCTGCTCGCACGCAGTTGCGTTGACCGGCGTTGAGTGAGCCGCGTCGCGTCGTGCGGCACAGCGCCTCCCCGCTGGCTCGTCGTAAGCGTCGCCATAGCAACCGGCCGACGCAAGCAGTCTCGACACAGTCAAACGCAACTGTGTGAACGAGCCTTGACTTGTAACGTAATTACGTTACTCGTTACATGTTACCAAAACTTTAAAAACAAGAAATATATGTATATTACACATCAATGTTTTTGTTTGTTTTTTGGCGTAAGATCATACGAGTGTTTGCACTTATGCCACAGACATTCAAATATTCGTCTCTCTCTTCCCCACGCGGGACCCTCCCACTTTCTCCATAAATCCTTTTTTTTTTATAATGGCGTTTGTGCGTAAAAGTGACGTCAAAACTGTAAAATGTTTTCGTTTACAAGTTAAAAGTAACGCAGAGTAACGTGCGATACTTTTTTTGATCGATAATGCTTTCCTTTTATTAGAGTTTCGGTAGATCGTTCCGACGAGCCCGATAACGGTACCCGATACTCTCTATTTTGAGGTAACGTAGGCCGGTAACGCGTTCCTTTTATACTTGCAAGTAACGAGTGACGTATTTGATAACTTTTTTTTTTTCGGTAACGCCTACAACACTGACGGCGCACTCGTGTCTTTTGCAAGAGCGACGTTCGCTTTTCCCGCAATACTTGAAGTAAAAAAAAAGGTGACCGTTGCGATAATTTGTTCCGTAAGTGGCGCATATACTCTGTAAGTTAAGACCACAGGAGGTCATGTTCGGACGTAGTGCACTGGACGGCGTGGGAAATGTCTCACGGGTCGAGGACGACGTGTCCACCACGACGGCGGCCGCACGTGCGTATCGATGCGCTTTGACTTGCACCGCCCGGAGGGCGTCCAGTGCCACGGGAGGCGTGGGCGGTCCTCCGTCTTCCAAGTGCTCCAGGAGGACATGCAGTTGATCTGTCGCCATGCGTTAGAACACGACGTCATAGGCTGCTTCACGGACTCGTGGCACGACCGAGCGCGTTGAGACCTCTTGTGATCTCGTACGACGCGTGGGCACACTAGCGCCATCTGTCGACTAATCGTAGAGCACTCGCAATTTCCGCAAATGTCTTTTTTTTTTTTCGCATCATTTTTTTAAATATTTTTAACTCGAGAAAGCTGTTTGTCTTGCAAATACTGCGAGACCTTCACTCTCGCTTAATGCAGTTCCGGGGCTAGCTCATAGATGGCACCTGCGTATTTTCACGTCGTAAGAGATCACTCGGTCGTAGCGAGTCGCGAGTGTGTGAAGCAGCTTTCCACCTCCGCTACAAGGCGTTCGTAGAGGCTGTCACTCGGTACGAGCGATTCACTGGGATATTTTTTATCACCGCCTTGCTCGTGACATATTTTCCAATTAGTTACGACTTGCCGTAGTAACGGCAGAAGGCATCTTTGGAAATAAAACGAAACTGTTCTACACTATACAAGGTCAATCAAGGCGACGAGCAGCTCTTGCACGCATTCCCTAAAAAACAAACAAAAAAGTTGTAGAAAATATCTCTGACGTGCTAAAGTTGAAAGCGTAGCAATTTCATGCTTGTTGACTTCCTGTGCCAACAAAAACAACAAAGAAAAAAACATTTTTTTATTTTTTTATGAAAGAACTTTATTTTCTGGGTTATGTTTAGGTTTAGTTAGCATTTTACTGCATGCATGCTCTTCCAAAGACGCTAGTCTGCCGCGAGTAACATAAAAAAGACCAGGAGAAGCAGCTCTCCATCGTGCTTTTTGTTGCCTTTCGTGGTGCTTCGACAGCGGGTGCGCCGATGTATTATCGAAAGCTGCCGTTGGAGGCCGACCTTCTCTACTGCAGATCTCAAGTCACGCTTCTAACATGTTGTACTAAATACGGTATGCAAAACAATGTCCAAGGCGTTTATTTCTTTTTTTCTTTTTCTTTCACGACGATTGTTGCCCATTGGTCACACGTCGGCACGATGCACCTCCAGATCGAAACAGGCAGGGGTGGTGGAGAATTGAACATCACTACATCTGCAGAATTCCTTTTTTTTTTTTTTTGCAACAAAAGCTTTTTTTTTTTACTCGTGCTTTAAGTTGCAGTGCGCAAACACACGCGGCCTCCCATTCCCCCTTACAAAAACTATACTCTATTAAGGTGAGGGAACATACACTGGCGCAATCTATCTGGCCGCCTTGGAGTACTTTCGATCTGGGCACAACTCTGACGAAATGCTATACAGGCTAGCCTACCCGCAAAAACACTTTCAGAGAGCCAATGCATGCAGACTCTATAGGAAATCAGGCTCCGCGAATGATGAGCGGAACAGTTGTTGCTGACCTTAAAATTAAATCTGCGCTGTGTGGCATTACGCAATGCAAGCATGACGCTTTGCATTGCGTAATGCCACAGCCCAGACTTCATTTTTAGGTCTCAAACGGAAGTTCCGCGTCATCATTTGCTGAGCTGATTTCCCATAGATCGGAATGATTGGCTGCTTCAGTGTTTTGCGGGTAAGTAGACGCGCAGGCATTTCTCAGAGTGTAGCAGACTGAAGAATTCGCGAGACACATCCTGCCCACTGTCTGTCCGTTTGAAAATAACGAATGTTTTTTCATTTCTTTTTTAGCCCTTGATAAAACAGCGATACGTAAAGGAATAGAAATATACCTTTTCCATTTCATTCGTTTCACTCGGCATTTAGGGGATGCATTATGGGTAAAAGCAAGGAAGTGGGAGAAATCGTGTTATTTATATAAAAAAAAACGTATAAACGTCTCAATTTAAACGTTTTGTGTTCTTCGTTTGTCTCGTTATTTTCTTTTTTAAGTGTGTAACACAAACTAATTTGCCAGTTTACTTACCCTTTCTTCGAGCAGATGAAGCCGATTTTCGCCCGTTTTCGCTAACTGGCGCCGTAGTGCTTTGTGCATTATAAGAAATCTCTTGACCGGCATTTTCCCATTAAAAAAAGTTAAAAAATTGCTTTTAACTTTTTAATAAAATAACGGTTAGTGCTGAAACATTGGCATCTGGTTTGAACCCCTATAGTGCTGCATTTGGGCGAAGAATGAGCGTTCGGCGATGAATATATTTTTTTTGTGGTGAAAAAAACGTTAAATTCTTGGGGGTCACCCTGTACATGCGCGTAAACATAAATTATCATTAGTGGCAGATGTCGTGCTATCGTGTACACAATATACACATACATGAGTGTTTTTAGGGCTTTACAGATTGTTGGAAGGGAAAAAAATCCGTGAATGTTGCACTAATGCTGTTTGTGCAGGTGAGTAATACGTCCCAGGGGTACCTATTTAGGGAAATAATCGTCGCGGTACGTCGAACGAATTAGCTAAAATTCGTCGATTAAGTTTTTTAGCTTGTAAAAATAAACGTACGATTCCATATTAGAAAGATGGCTGAGCGACATAGCAAACAACTAAATCAGTAAATTTGAGAAACACACGGACGGAGTAGCACTTGGGAAGGCTGGGCGGTGCGATAACTTCTCAGTACAAGTATATTGTAAGATAATGAAATCGAGCGCATGTTGATCTAATATTATCGAACGTGTTGCCACCAGACTACTCTCGAACAGGCTTGCACCATGCATGAGCCCACTCGAGTGAAGATCCGTCAAACTTCTCACCATCCGCAAAGCGAAGTCCGAAAGCAGAGTCCGTGTACATCTCATCGATCCTCGATCCGAGCGCGTCCAGGACTTTTTCCAGCGCCGACAGCAGCTGCATTTCTCTGGTTGGGTTCCCCAGAGAACCCGGCGGGCCCAAGGCCAGAAGCGACAGCACGAGAAAAGCACCGACTCCCATCCCGGGCTGCCCGAGGCCTGCGTTGACCGCGTTCACCATCCGAATGGCGTCGCCGCAGCTTCGATCAAATATTCACGGGGGTCTTTCTTAAGCCCCCCCCCCCCCTCCTTCCTCGCGTGCACCGCTAAGCCCTCTTGCCTCCCGAAGCGGACAGGAGGGCCTAAACCTGGGTGGAGCCAGTGTCACGTGACAACGAGAATGGCGAAAGTGACCAGGTGACCCCCTAACTGGACTCAAGTCTTTTTTTTTTCCCTTGGTTCCTTCGTTCTTTTTTGTCGTTTATTCTGTTCTAGAAGGAGCCATTTTGGGCATCGTGGGTTCTATTCCGGAGCGCAAGGAGTAGGGTTCGAAACCTGGGTGGTTTCGAGCCTTGCCCTGAGCACAAGGACTCCCCAAGGACTTTTGTGCTACGCAGGAAGTCCTAATATTGCCTTTCGTGGTTGAAGCGGGTTGTAGTCGCACGGCCGACAACAACAAAAACAAAAAAGAAAGCTTAAGTGGAAGTGTGTCAGCTGAGATGAAAATGAACAATAAATTGTAGCGATAAAATCCGCCAGAGCCATACATATATAGAGAGAGTTTGGCATTAGGAAGTATAGGAGGCAAATGAGAAGGCGCCATTGGTCGAAAGCGGGCTGGACGTGTTCCAGGGCGTCTCCTAAACTTCGAGTGCGGCCAGCCAGAAGCCGCGAATACTGCCAGCCTTGCGGTTGTTCGGGAGATACAAAACTATGTCGAAGTAACTCTCGGTGACTGAAAATATGGTGGACGGGATTTTACGATCACTCATGCAAAATAATAATCTAGCAGAACGATGGACGTGATGCGTACGCAGGCGCCAAGGGTCCGGGGGAATCCGCCGTCCAAGCGGTCAGACTCCATCCGAGCAAAAGCAGAGTTTGAGCGGCACATTCGATTCTTAGATTTTTTTTTGCATGATCATAATCGAAGCATCACGCGCAGAATATATTCAGCCAGAGCCACTCAAACAAGCTGCGCTTAGAGGCATCGGCACTCCGTTCCCCGACATTGCTGTGGGCGCCGCCATTTTGGCCTCGTATGCAGAGCAGACGCAACTGCTAATCGTCATAATTCAAAAGTGCGACCTTCGTCAGCATTTGATTCGGTGTTAGGAAGATCGTGTAATATTGTTTGCTCCGTATCGCGAACCGTTTAAACATTTGTGGAGGGCGGAAAAGCGTTTCCCCGTGATTACCGTCAACATAAAGCTTCAGATAACCGGCAACCATGATTTTAAGACACAATATGGCCAAGTGTCGTTACTCTGCAGACGTAGCTTATTTAGTGGCACTATTTTCAGCCATGAAGAGTTTCTACATTTAACTCTTACGCGCTTATTAAACTGTTTCTCGCTATCACCGGTCGGGGATTATTTTGGGTGTCAGGTTGGCCGAGAGAGCATGCCAAGCCCTCTATCTGCATCTAATGCTCGCCCTGGCTCTGCCCGCTACTGCCATTGACCTAACTCTCCCTGTCTACGGCTCTGGCCTTCGCACGAGAAAAACAAGAGTACATAAATAAAACAGAGAGAGAGAGAGAGAGAGAGAGAGAACGTGGCAAAACACCCCGTTAGCAAAAGAAAAAACTAGAAAAAAATCAAGGCTCTTTGAACATTTGTTGTGGCCGCGCTTCTTACTTGCGGTTTATGTCACAATCTCATCGACTGCGGAGCGATGATATGACGCTCACCACACTCTGAATTTCTTAAGTTGGCAGTGACTCTAATATTGCGCATTGCTGATGCACCATCACAACTCGTAAGCTTTGGATGTCGTACTTCGTAGGATGAACAAAGCATAGCGCATGGGCTTCCAGCACGTTTTACGCATGCTGGAAGTAAACGACCAAACGAGCCAATTGGAGTGTGCACCCCCTACCCACAAAGACAAGCAAACAAACAAAAAAACGGTCCGTGTCATTAAGCCTGGTCAGGGACAAAGGGGCTTCTGTGAGGACGCCTTGCTCGTGTTTCCTTAGCGACGTCTGTCAAGGGGACCATCAAATTGCAAGCAGCGCAGCTTCCGATAAATGCCTCTGTCGCTTCTTCTTCTGAGGGACCGCCTTGGCTCGGAAGAAGGGGCTTGAAGAAGGGGCTTTCCGGGGATGAGCAGAACGCTTTCGGAGATCCGGCGGGACCACTTAATCGCCGGAAGGAATAAAAGTCGCGAACCCTTCGTTGAGGAAACGACCGCGAGTATACGATGCGTCAACAACATCCAGTGAACCTGGACAAGATCGATGCCAAACTCTCGAAGGCCAAGAATTCGAGAGGCCCTCTTGGGTTACAAAAGCTAAAGACGAGAAAACATTATTTTTTTTTTTCGAGATGCTCTCTTGCGGTGCAGACACTCTAGCCTGCTGCATTGACAAGGCTAGCGAAGCTTCTATGCTGCTCAGTGCAGCCCCGCAACGCTTCCAGATTACGTACGTGGCTATCTTGTGTCTCATCATAGACCCATCGCAACTCCAGCGACCTATAGGGGTCACCACTCTCGACAAATATGGCGGCTTTAAACAGTCCATGCCGTGCCATGTGTCAGTTCAGCGCACAACGCTCGGGTGCATGCAAGCAAGCTCGCTGCATGCAGCCGATATGAGATGCATGCGACCATTATATACCATGAAAATGATGCCCCGATTTTTATTTACCACGGTCAAATCCTTCGGCGGTGGCGGTGTTCTGGTGTAAGCGAGCTTTCAGGGAGATTAGCCTCTTCTTTCGGGGAAGTGATGGAAGGACTGCTACCGTCCTTCTGCCGCGCCGAAAAAAGCGTTGATAAGCGCACAATGTCTGGTTTATGCGATTACTCAGTGTTACGTTCAGAGCGACCTAGGCAGCGCCCTGATATAGGACGGTAACGGCAGTCACCGGGACATCCTACGCAACATCAGATGCAGTGCAAGGCGTTCTTAATTCATTCGGCCATCATGAGTGACGGTTTTCCCTGCGGTCATGTCGTTGCTGTCGTTCTCGTTGCCGTGGGCACGACCAATGCAATTTCATTCGCTTTACTTCGGTGGTCATGCGCCGATTTCTGACAACATGCAATCACGGAAGCAACAAGCCGTTGAGCAGAAATCGGGAAAAGATCTGTTCCGGCCAGTTCAGTGTTTTCCCCTGGGCGATCAAAAGAGCCTGCACTGGAGGTGGGACAATTAAAAGATTTCCGCAGTTCTCATCATGACGGTTAATATATAGAGAGAGACAAAAGTTGCCTATTTATTGCAAAACTGGGTTTCGATTTTTCGATATACAAAATTTTTGAAGTGCAATTGCTTTTTTTTATCTATACCGTTGATCAGCCTAAGTTCCTACTTGCGCATTTTTCGGGGCATTTGCCCGTTGTGCGCAAGCCTATATGTTTTGTTTCCCGCGTCCTTGACAAAAGTGCCGTGAAACACGCGCGCTGTGGGAATAGCGGCCTGTGAACATCCGCCGTGTTCACACGGTCGGCCGGTGCGGTGGTCCTATGTTAAGACGTTAGCGTTTACAGGGTGCGGGCTGGCCCTGCTGCGTTCCGGCCGGGGAGGTAGAAACACCGTGCGGGGAGTCCCCCGGTTACGTTAAACACGCGCTGTTCGATATGCAGACGCATGGTGACAGAAATTTTCCGCAAACGCGCCTTAAACATCTTCCAACCATGTCTGCTTCATACGTTTGTGTGCGTCGAACGCGTTGGCAGACGGTTTTTGTGCGCAGGTCCGTCGTACGAAGGAGGATGGATGGATGGATGACTCTTACAGGCTATACCCTTGGTAACGGGCGGCAGCTTGTGCCACCTAGCAGAAGCAGCCCGCCCCAGACAGTGTCTGCGGACTGACTTATGTATGATTTATAACATACATACATACACATGCACACATACATACATTAATACTCACACATACATACATACACACACGTACGTACGTAGTCACATTGAAGAATAGGGAAAATATCTACCTGGAACCTCCCTTACGGCGCTTGCATATTTCTTGTGGGCGTAGACAACTCACCGTATCACCAGCAAACTTAAAAAGATTACTTGTTAGTTTCACCTGAGTTATCTCGTTAATATATAAGTAAATTAAAATGTAATAGGCCGAGTATTGTTCCCTGTGGCACTCCGTGGTTGACTTTAATTTATCTGCTATTCATCGAAACTAGTCGCACCACTTGATATCTATCAAGAAGATAATTTTGAAGCAAACCATATGCCCTCCACCGAATCCCTGTACTATGTAATCTATCTAATAATACAGAATGCTTTATCTTTTCAAAAGCCCTGTGATGTACGTGATTTATAAACGATTGCGTCAATTTCCCCGGATATTTCTTCCCGTGTGAAATCTTGTATCAATGTCTACAAACCGTATAATGCCATGTTACCTATGTATCAATCTGCCAAAGGATTCAAACTATAATTATGTATGTTATACGTCTCCAGCAACAAATATATCATGATCTATGTTTCCGTTTAACCATTTTTTTATATCAACTATTAATCTATCAGCATTTCTCTGAGTGGCTCCATAAACACCCAGTACGCAAGTTAGCTTTCCGTTGCACCCAATTTGTATGTGGAGGGCCTCAGTTGAGGAGGAATTTAATATTTTTTTTATTTTTATTTACTTTCAGGTTTTGGTTAATCCTAACCATAATGTCCCCTCCTCTCCGGCTTTCCTAGTGTGTGAAAATACCTCAAAATTGTCTAGAAGATACAATGTTTCCTCCTCACTTTTGATATCAGTTTCTGATACTAGACGGTGACGTCTAACTTGTCAAGATATGGTTCCACCAAACGGTTTATTTCGTTCCAATGCTTCCTAAAACTACAAACATTAGTGTGCAAAAAAAAAAAAACTTGTTAAAGCAGTTGGATATGGCTGCCCACAACTTCTTAAAAGAGGAATACGTGTCATTGTTTGACAGCGGCGTTAGGCCGTTAAAAAGGGGTTGTAATAGAGTGCCTTCATGTGCGCTTCGCATAGAGTGATGCCAACTGCCTGTTTCCATTTTCCACACCCACTTCCGCCGCCATTTTGTTCCTCATCGTTTCCCCGTGCGCCGGAAAGTGGCCTTTGTCTCCATCGGTCCTCTAATCCGGAGGGGGAAAATGCTAATACTCCCTCCGTGGGTTCCACAACGCTGCTCCGAACTTGTGAGATAAGGTGCTTGTTTCCGGGAGGGTTATAAGCCCCACGGATTATCGCCGAGAACCAAAATGGCTGCTGGTTTGTCGGCGAGAGGTATTACAAAGGGTGGCATCACCCTAGCAAAGCGCACATGAAGGCTCCCTAGGTTGTAACGGAGTGCCAGATTTCCTGTTGTCTCTAATGTGCCAGTCGGTTTAATAGATTAACACGCCGGAGGCATCCCATCCTGCATTATACCCTTCATGGCTACTACTCGCCTTGGCTACTGCCGCACACTGCACAGTTCCCCTAGTATCAAACACCCATTCAACGAGGCATAGTTTTGGACGGTTCTAACTGAATGCACTTTGGCCATGCCCACATTGGTTCCCCTGAGAAGACAAAGACATTTTTGTTTTCTACCCTTTATAAAAGTAAAGCTCATCTGCTCTGATCAAACTGTGTTTCGGAGCACCGAACGAACTGCCTCCCTTACAAAAATGATCAATGAGTTTCAATTGACTTTCTCGTGTGTTCCTATAGAGTCAATTGAAAGTCAATATAAACTCAATGTCTAATGAGCTTGATCATTAGAAACTCAATTTTGATTCTATTCGAATTTACTCATTAGGAATGCAATTGAGACTGATCATAAGAAACTCAATATCGATTCTATTGACTTTATTCACTAGGAATGCAATTGAGTTTGATCATCAGAAACTCAATAGCGATCCTATTGAATTTACTTCATTAGGGGTGCAGTAGAGATTTATCATAAGAAAGTCAATATCGATTCTATTGAATTTACTCATTAGGAATGTGATTGAGTTTGGTCATTAAGAACTCTATATCGATTCAATTGGATTTACTCACTAGGAAAGCAATTCAGTTTGGTCATAAGAAACTCAATATCGATTCTATAGAATTTACCTCATTAGGAATGCAATTGAGTTTGGTCATAAGAAACTCAATATCGATCGTATTAAATTTACTCATGAGGAATGCAATTGAGTTTGGTAAAAGAAACTCAATATCGATTCTATTGAATTTACTCATTAGGAATGCAATTGAGTTTGGTCATTAAGGTCTCATATATATTCTTTTGAAATTGCTCATTAAGAATGAAATTGGGTTTGCTCATTAGAAATGCAATATGTATTATTTTGAATTTACTCATTAGGATTGCAATTGAGTTTGTCATAAGAAACTCAATATCGATCCTATTGAATTTACTCATTAGGAATGCAATTGAGTTTTGTCATAAGAAACTCAATATCGATTCTATTGAATTCACTCCTTAGGAATGCAATTGAGTTTGGTCGTTTGCGGCCAAAGTTACTGGGATCACTGCACCGAACGATTGTTGCTTGTACCGTGCTTCTTCTATTAAGGGATAGAAGTCCAATGACGTCGAAACACTGTTTATCATTTGTGAGACTTCCAAGGAGGAAATAGCAAACTGGGAACCATAATAAATGCATGAGGTGGTCACGGACCAAATGAATACCTTTCTTATGTAGGGCAGCATAAAGCGGTGGGGTAGTCAAGTGGAGTACGATTAGTGGGTTGTGAGTGCTTAGTTATGATGTTTCGTGTTCGTTTCCTCTGTGTTGCTTTGTTTCCTTCATGTTACTTAAGCTTTAAGGAATTATACAAAAAATTCTCAAACCAGTTGCACGTTTTTTTAAACGCAGTTGCAATAAGACTTCCTATTGAAAAAACACGTTGCAAATAATCAATTGAAACTCAATTGCAATATTTTTATTGAAACTCTATAGCAAAAAGTTATATTGAAACAATATTGCCAAAATTCAATTGAAATGCAATTACTAACAATTCAATTAAGGACTCAGTGGCCAATGCCCTGGTACGGTTCAATGAGGGACTCATTAGAAAAAGTCCATTGAGTTTTCGGATCGAGACTGAATACGGTCTATTGAGTGAGTCCTTTCCACTTTCCGTGAAACTCCATTCATTTTTTTTGTAAAAAGAAACAGAATAGAAGTTTCAACGGAAGAGATTTCAATGGAGGCGAATGGGTCTTTCGTATTAAAGGGATACTACAGCGAAATTTCGGCGCTCATTTTTTGGTCTATATGTGTCCAAAAGAGCAGTATCACATGGAACATACCAATATCTTGTTAAAAAAGTCTCGAAAGGAATTTTAAAACGAATTAAACGATTAGCAAAGAGCACCTGGTGGATGTCGCTAACGCCTCGTTTGTAATGCTCGTCTAGGAACCTTTGAGAGCTAGTGACGGAAGTCGTCTCGCCTCCGGCCACGACGAGAGAAGGGGGAAGGAGGAACTCCCCTCTTTCCGAGAATCCTTTTTGTGAGTCGCAGAAGTCGCTATTGTCCCCCTACAAGATTATAGAAGATTAACCCGTCACTCAAAATTCGTACAAAAGCAGCCGCTTCGGTGGCTGGAACGACTAGGCCATCCTCTCGACGTCAGCCTCGCCGTAGCTTTGCCTGGCTTTGCTCGTTTGAGACGACTTACGTCACGATTGCGCTGGGCCTTCTCCGAGCGCTTGCCAGAGTGGGCCGTTTATAACGAAAAATACAGCCACCAGGATCAAAATACAAACGGGCGATTGTCATTTACGGATATTGTGGATCATATTCAACCTATTTTTGAACACGACGGGAATATTTCAAATTTCGTTGAAGTATCCCTTTAAGTGTAGATGCAGTGCACCTCTTGCCCGTTCTGTTTCCGGAGGCCGGCTAAGTCGTAGCAGGCGAACCGGCGCAACCGGAAACGGAGTGCAGCAGCAATCCCTGAAGTCGCGCCAGGCATGACTCATTCAAAAATTAGGTCAACGGATCGGCTGATGGCTGCGGTCTTGGCCAGTGTTCCGAGGGAGAATGAGGGCGTTTACACTACGCCCTGTAGCATATGCGAGACGGACCATTTGCACAGAAAGTTATTAATGAGCCCGGAGACAGCTAATTGTCTGTTCAAGAATTAAGCGGTTCGCGGAGTGATGAATGGGCTCCATTCAAGACGCTGCGGGAGTTGGCGTTTGCGGGTCGCATCGTTTTGTTTTGGAGAATTATGATGCAACGCCGAAGCGCGACGCCGTTAGCTCCAGGTTCCGTGTCTGGAACAGGACAGTTCTTTGTGCGTCGTAAGAGAACAGTCAGGCCTCCCTGGTGAAGACCATGAGGATGGTTAGAAGGAGTTTGTTGCGCAAATGTCGACAATAAGAACTGCTGTGCTCGGTAAGATAGCGGGGGGCCGCCTGCTTTCCGTCCGTTGGGCTTGACGTCGCTAACTACTCTAACCTCGAAAGAACTCGCAAGAACAACACGGAGCGCGTGAACGTTTCTGGAGACAGGCACGCCCGGCCAGGCGACGTATGGTCTCAACAAAGTGTATCACGAAACTTGTGCCTTGGTTGACTCGTGTATGTTTCCTGAAACCGCTATTTTATTAAAAAGTTTACGCCATTGTTGCCATTTTGAATGGGAAAATGGCAACCGATACGAAACTCTCGAATACATATGGAGCTCAATGGCGCCAGTTACCGATGACGGGCAAAAATAGCCCCAGTTTTTCCAATGAAACTTTCATAAAATCATTTATAACTTTTGATTAAGATAACGGTTAGTGCTGAAGCTTGGGGGGGGGGGGGGGGGGGAGTACACGCTGTGCTTACATAAATATCAAACTACTTACAGGGAAAAAAAATTTACATTCCTACGCAATATGGCGAGACTGGACATCGTGAGGGGAAACGAGGAGTGCCGCAGAGAAGAGTTCTGAGTCCAATGCTTTTCAACATGTCCCTCCTTTGTCCTCCCAACTAACTTCAAGTCACAGTTCGTGTTTTTTTTGTTTTTTTTTTGTACGCAGACGATTTTTGTCTCTGGGTTTCCAGTAAATATTTCTTCATCAACCGAGCACGCCTGCAGATGGCGTTTAACACTATACGGTGAAATGTCTGAGTGCTCGTGGCCTTCGGGTATCGCTGGACAAGTCTGCCGCTGTTGCTTTTACCAAAAAAAGATCCCTAGCAAATACTTGATTTATATAGAAGGTACACCAATCCCCATGTCCCAGAACATACCTTTTTAGGTGTAATTCTGTTGATAAATCTCTCGTAGGGTGCTCGAGTCAAGCGGCTTAAAAGAAAACTAACGTATTTCACTCAAATGATTCGAATGATCAGCGGTACAAAATGAGGGTGTACGGCAGAGTCTCTGCATTAAAGACTTTTATTCTTCCGGTTTTGTAGGACTTTTAAGGTATAGCTTACCACTTATTAACGCTGCCATGAACACAGTGATGAAAGACATTGAAAGTGCACAAGCTCTACGCACGTACTTGTTATTCAGATGCACGTCCAAGACTCGCACAGTTGCGGAGACTGCAGGAGAGCTACCACTTTCCGCTCTAAGAGCTCTTGAAAAGTTTCAACTTAACCTTCCACATGTAACTCGTAATAAATACCACCTCTTTAAAAACTATTGTTCTATCAAAACCTTCCTCTAGCTTCGCGAAAAGTCATCTTGGATCTATATACAAGACAATTTGCCTAACTCCATGGATGTACCCTTTCCAAGAAATAATACCCAATTTTTCTGGAATTGAAAAGAAAGCGGCCAACCCCTCAATGTGATTATGCAAAAAGCTTAAGAACATCGAACATAATCAATCTCAACTCATCTATACACTCACGGCTCTACGACGTTCAAATGCATCTTCCACCTACCAAAACTACTCTAAAGGCAAAACCAAGTCACATAACGTCTTCAACGGCAGCACAACTTTGAGCGACTAGAGTAACTAAGGAACATTCGCAACTTTTACGGCCTATAAAAGCCGCTCTAGCTTATGTCAAATTGGCTGTCATTGGATGATCGTACGAGGTCCAGTCTCACGCGTGCAGTAATTATAATTTTATTAAATACGGGATATGACATTCTTACGTCGCTGTACCCGCGTCAAAGAAGTGTAAGCAAACACATTTCTTTCTGAAGCCAGTTATCCAGGAGATGGAGGCGCTATTCCACACGCGGTACCGCCATCGCTGAAAGTTGCGAATATTGGTCGTCAAACTCCAAACCTCTGG
>JAZHYW010041312.1:0-15466 GCA_037355805.1 Ixodes ricinus | reverse complement strand
AGGGAGAATGAGGACGTTTACACTACGCCCTGTAGCATATGCGAGACGGACCATTTGCACAGAAAGTTATTAATGAGCCCGGAGACAGCTAATTGTCTGTTCAAGAATTAAGCTGGTTCGCGGAGTGATGAATGGGCTCCATTCAAGACGCTGCGGGAGTTGGCGTTTGCGGGTCGCATCGTTTTGTTTGAAGAATTATGATGCAACGCCGAAGCGCGACGCCGTTAGCTCCAGGTTCCATGTCTGGAACAGGACAGTTCTTTGTGCGTCGTAAGAGAACAGTCAGGCCTCCCTGGTGAAGACCATGAGGATGGTTAGAAGGAGTTTGTTGCGCAAATGTCGACAATAAGAACTGCTGTGCTCGGTAAGATAGCGGGGGGCCGCCTGCTTTCCGTCCGTTGGGCTTGACGTCGCTAACTACTCTAACCTCGAAAGAACTTGCAAGAACAACACGGAGCGCGTGAACGTTTCTGGAGACAGGCACGCGCCGGCCAGGCGACGTATGTCTCAACAAAAGTGTATCACGAGACTGTGTGCCTTGGTTGATTCGTGTATGTTTCCTGAAACCGTTATTTTATTAAAAAGTTACGCCATTGTTTGCCATTTTCAATGGGAAAATGGCAACCGACAAGCTCTCGAATACATATGGAGCTCAATGGCGCCAGTTACCGATGACGCAAAAATAGCCCCAGTTTTTCCAATGAAACTTTCATAAAATCATTTATAACTTTTAATTAAGATAACGGTTAGTGCTGAAGCTTGGGGGGGGGGGGGGGGGGGAGTACACGCTGTGCTTACATAAATATCAAACTACTTACGGGAAAAAAAATTTACATTCCTACGCAATATGGCGAGACTGACATCGTGAGGGGAAACGAGGAGTGCCGCAGAGAAGAGTTCTGAGTCCAATGCTTTTCAACATGTCCCTCCTTTGTCCTCCCAACTAACTTCAAGTCACAGTTCGTGTTTTTTTTGTTTCTTTTTTGTACCAGACGATTTTTGTCTCTGGGTTTCCAGTAAATATTTCTTCATCAACCGAGCACGCCTACAGATGGCGTTTAACACTATACGGTGAAATGTCTGAGTGCTCGTGGCCTTCGGGTATCGCTGGACAAGTCTGCCGCTGTTGCTTTTACCAAAAAAGATCCTAGCAAATACTTGATTTATATAAAGGTACACCAAATCCCCATGTCCCAGAACATACCTTTTTAGGTGTAATTCTGTTGATAAATCTCTCGTAGGGTGCTCGAGTCAAGCGGCTTAAAAGAAAACTAACGTATTTCACTCAAATGATTCGAATGATCAGCGGTACAAAATGAGGGTGTACGGCAGAGTCTCTGCATTAAAGACTTTTTATTCTTCCGGTTTTGTAGGACTTTTAAGGTATAGCTTACCACTTATTAACGCTGCCATGAACACAGTGATGAAAGACATTGAAAGTGCAAGACAAGCTCTACGCACGTACTTGTTATTCAGATGCACGTCCAAGACTCGCACAGTTGCGGAGACTGCAGGAGAGCTACCACTTTCCGCTCTAAGAGCTCTTGAAAAGTTTCAACTTAACCTTCCACATGTAACTCGTAATAAATACCACCTCTTTAAAAACTATTGTTCTATCAAAACCTTCCTCTAGCTTCGCGAAAGTCATCTTGGATCTATATACAAGACAATTTGCCTAACTCCATGGATGTACCCTTTCCAAGAAATAATACCCAATATTTATGGAATTGAAAAGAAAGCGGCCAAACCCCTCAATGTGATTATGCAAAAAGCTTAAGAACATCGAACATAATCAATCTCAACTCATCTATACACTCACGGCTCTACGACGTTCAAATGCATCTTCCACCTACCAAAACTACTCTAAAGGCAAAACCAAGTCACATAACGTCTTCAACGGCAGCACAACTTTGAGCGACAAGAGTAACCAAGGAACATTCGCAACTTTTACGGCCTATAGAAGCCGCTCTAGCTTATATCAAATTGGCTGTCATTGGATGATCGTACGAGGTCCAGTCTACGCGTGCAGTAATTATAATTTTATGAAATACGGGATATGACATTCTTACGTCATACGGCCACGTCAAAAAAGGTGTAAGCAAACACATTTCTTCTGAAGCCAGTTATCCAGGAGATGGGGAGCGCGATTCCCACACCGCGGTACCGCCATCGCTGAAATTTGCGAATATTGGTCGTCAAACTCCAAACCTCTGGGTAGTCTTCGTTGATTCAAAATGTGCGCCCCTAGCTCTGGCGTCACCAAGTCCGCATATCAGACTCATCCACACAGTCCTAGATATACATAAAAACGCGCTCAGTTCAATGGACATCAGGTAGTTCTATGGTGCATATCAGGACATTAGGGGCTGCTGGAAATGTATTGCAGACAAGGCAGCCTGAGACGATCATGAAAAAAAGTGACCGTTCTCGTTCCATTTTTGAGAACTGGTTCCAACAATATTGATAAAAAGATGGACAATAAAATTACGCAGATTTTCATTATTGCTATAAAGACCTAAAATATATTGAGCCGAAAAGTAGAATTTCGTATGCCGCGAGAGCTTTTAAGAGCTGAAGAAACAATAATTCATAGACTGCGTTTCAATGTAGAGTAGACTAAAAATACCTCAGCTGATTGGCAAAGAAGAATCATCTATGTAATTTTCGGGCATTTCACTCCAAAACAGCAACCGCGTGTTATACTGGATACGGCTTTTGAAAGAAAAACCATGAAGATAGGACTGGGACTAAGTACAAATTAAGAAATTGAACTGGACCACATTCTTGCGCTCACCAACTCCTGAGGATTTTCGTACGGTCACAGAAGTACTGATTAATTATTTGACTCATACTCGTTTAGTCAAGCTACTCTAAACTTCGGTAAAAATAGCGCGTATTTTTTTTTCGCGCTATCTCTCTTTTTTTAATACTTTTCTCTCGTTTGTATTTCTAGTCCCCAACTCTACTCCCCTCTTTCCTTTTTTTCGCGAAGTAGCAAATTAGCACTGAATGCAGGTTGGCTTATTTCTTTGTATATAAATAAACAATTATTCTGTTAAACAATTTGATACTTGATTCTTTCAAGCCGGCCCCAGATCCAACCTATCCTTTAACATCCCTCCAAAAAAAAAAAATTTTTATTTCAATTTCTTGATTTGTTTTGTACGCTCGTCAGGTGTCGCTAGGCGCATTTATTTTCCCTTTCCCCCTGACTCTACACCCCGTTACACTATACCAGTCGCGATTGGATGATTTTCATTGGGATTGCAACGTTGCCCTTTGGACGAACTCCTAACCAATCGAATGACAGAATTGATTGACGTCACGTGAACACTCGCTTCTGGTCTCGCGCGTTTGAGCGACAGCGACAGTCCGACAGAAAAACCAGAAATAGCCGGTTATCGAGTCATGATGGAGTTCGAAGGGAACAACATCGACGTATTACGCGCTGTTGATCGGAAGAGAGCCGCAGTGGTCGTCCCGCGGCACTTGTCCAACAACCGTGCAGTAGCGATGGGACCCGGCAACAGCCTTCCCCTCAACCAGGCTTCCAGAGTAGCGGGTGGCGGCGAGCCTTTTCCGCCCTCCCTGTTTATTTTCTTTGGGCCTCGAGCCGAGTGCGAAGCACCGCTTTTTTTATTTTCTCTCCTCCCCCTTTTTCGCATCTGCACTCGCGGAAAAAGGGGGTAGTGGCTGCTTGTCGCAGCGTAATGCGTCGGCGGCGGTAGTGTATGCTTCGTTCACCCCTAAGCTGACAGTGCGGGGGAAACTTTAGTGCTCGTTAAACCAGTGATACTCCTATCTTTCCCCACGTGATGACGCCCTTACCGAGGCGCGTATATCGGGGTCAGGTGATGGAAGAAAAGCGGTTCATTGGTCGGGATAGTGCGTAGCTTCCAGTGCACTGTCGCCGGGCGAAACCACCGGAGAGTGTTCGCTTGCTTATCTTCGCCGCAGAGTGGCTGCTGGAGAGGCTGTGTCGCTCACACACGCCCTTGGCGAGCGGCGTTCCCCGCGGTTTGAGCGGCTGCCGCCGCCGTTCACGGGGCCCGTGGTCGGCTTCCATTCTGGTACCAAAATTGCGGATGTGCCGCTACGTGTAGCGCCAGGGCTCATCGTCTGTCCGCAGCACAGAGTGGCCAACCCACCATGCCCTCCTCTGGGACTCTCGGCGAGTTGGACACTCGGCGAGAAAGTCGGCGAGGATCGCATGCTATTGCCCAGCGCCAGAGTCACGTGGGGCGCTGGCCAATCGCGGCGGTAGGCGACCTCGCCGACGTTCTCGCCGATTGTAGAACTTGGAGCCTTCTGAACTCGTATGGGTCCATCGCGTGCGCTACCCGAAGACGTAACGAAGGAAGCTTGCTATATATACGGCGAATAAGTGTTCCAGAATGCGTCATTGGCGCATCGGAACGCGAGGAGGAGCGCGCCAATCAGAGGGCAACATAGATAAAGCTCAAGGAACGCGCGATGACGAGGCAGCCAAGCGAGCACCGTCATCGGTTCAGATCGGGGGGAAAGATGAGCACAAGTTGTGCAAGGATCGGACCAACTTCTGGGAAAGGCAGCGCGTGGCGGCTCATCTATCTCTGACTTCGCAGCCAAGGAGACTTCAATATTTGGCGATAAGAACGAATCACTGAGCAAGAAGTGGGGCCTTAATAAGCCAAGCCCCTGCGCGACTTACAGGCCATATAAAAAAAGAAAAGCGCCATCTAGTGTATACCCATGGTCAATTATCAGAATTTCCACCATATTGGGAGGTTTCCGTAGCGATATTTTCGCCTAGAGCCACAAACTGAGCTGTGCTTAGAGTATCGGCACTCCGTTCCTCGACATTATTGTGGGCGCCGCCATTTTGGGTGCTTGTGCAGAGCAGACCCAACTGCTGATCGTCATGATTCAAAGTGCGACTTCCTTAAAGGCCGACGTACACTTCGCGCTTTCCACTTTTGCCCGCCTCCTCCTTTCCCATATTCTCTACACTGTTTAGTTTTCCCCAACTTGGCTCCACTCGCAGCATAGGAAAGGGGAGCGCTGAGAGAGATTATCTTTCCCTGCAGAAGACCGAGGTTGTACGTCGGCCTTTAACGTTAGATTTGGTGTTAGGAAGCTCGTGTAATATTGCTTTGCTTTGTCGCGAACTGTTTACACATCTGTGGCGGACGGAAAAGCGTTTCCATGTGATTTCAGATAAAGCCTCAGGTAACTGGCAACCGTGACTTTAAGTGACAATATGGCCAAGTGTCGGTCGTTACTTTGAAGCGCAGCTTATTTAGTGGCTCTAGTTTCGCCCGAGAGAAAATGGTCTCGGCAAAGGGGGTTGTAGATCTAAAATATGATCACGTGTTGCAAGTCCATAGTACCAACCCTTCACACAACATCTTCAATAAAGACCGTTCACTCACCTGGATGGCCCAGTGCACTGCTTGGGTGACGAGTCTTGTGACCTCGAGCTCGTTTCTGGCAATGCCTTCTTTCATAATTTCGCGGCAGTCTTTCTTTTCTTCTTTCAACCAAACTTAACAGCCACCCATTGAGTGCACAAATACATTGTCCGACTGGGCGGGACAATGCCGGCCTAATCGGCAAGGCTAAGTCCACCCAAATATTTTAATAAAACGTCACCTCTCTCTCTCTCTCTACATTGTCCGAATATCATGAAAACCAAGTTAAATGCAGATACTCCTCCACGAAATCTGGACTTGTGCGAATCGGACTGCCATACCCCCCCCCCAATACCAACAATCCATGTCGTCGTCATCTTGAATGTATATAAAGACTTTGCACACGCGCCAGATTCCAGCCGCCATCGCTGACCTTCTCTCGCCTTCGCCTGATGTCGAGCCAGTGAAGCGGCCATTGACTAGCTTATACAAAGGCCAAAGCTGGGGAGAAGGACGCGGTAGAATCTAAAATGGCAGTAATCTGCCCTGCTGTGGTCACGATGAAGTGAAGTAAACGGAATAAGAGGAAACGAAAATCTGAAGGTCGGTCATGGCGGCGCCCATGCACAGCTGCTGCAAAGCGTCTATACTCACCACATTATCATGTTCACTAGACGCGGCACCGCGAGCCTCCATGGTACGGACTGCTGCCTTTCCGCGGTGGCGCGGCTCTCCAGAGCCGAATAAGTAAAGACTGAAGACTATATTAAAAGTTTACAATTCTCTGCTCTCAAGGAGGAGGAGGCGAGGGTATGGAAGGAAGGGTATGCCCCTGCTCCCCCTCCGAACCCTCCCATCCTCCTCTCCTGCTGCCCTCCCCATTTAGCGGACAATTTTCGCTAAATGTCCCCGCTAAATTTAGCGAAAGTTTCCCCGCTAAATTGATGTGCGACGTCACACGTCAGTCACGTGTGACGTCACATGTGACGTAAATATTCACGTGTGACGTCATGTGACGTCACACGTGGCGTTATGTGTGACGTCATTAGGGAGTTTTCGTAGATCGTTCTGGCGTCTCCGCTACGTTATCCGCTACGCCTCCGCAACTACTACGCATGCGCCAATCTTGCGTAGACCCTGCGGAGTTGCGGACGCGCTTGCGGAGGCGCCTTACGAAATAGCGGATCTCGAGATACGCTGGCCGTTCGATTGTGTGTCTTTTTATCTATCTTATTTTATTTATACATATGTACGCGTATAAATAAAGAACACAACGACGACGACGTTGAGAGGATGAGACACCGGGCGACGGCGGTGCCTCAATCTGAGTCCTGGTGCCTCGGAGGCGGCAGCTTCTACTTTGACTGGGCTACCTCCTTGGAGCCTGCAGATGCTTCGAACCGCAGTGAACCCCAGTGAGCAACAGCGCCATAATGTTCGGAGGCTCCTTCATGCACCGATCGAACGGCGTGCCAGATCACCCAGTGCCACGCCCAACCCGCCTCCACGAAATCTTGACTTCTGCGAATCGGACTGCCGTCTTCCCCAATCCCCAATTGCAACTTTCACGACCTATAGGGGGCGTGCTGGCGCCTATCAAAATGGCTGTCATCTGGATAATCGTCGTAGAACAGCAGTAGGAAGCGGGGTCTGCGACGCGTAAGTCATTCTAGTTTTGCTTTATACGAGCAATATTAGAGCTACTTACTTTATTTTCACGTCAGGAAGGTGTAGTAAAGCACTTTTATTGTGAAGTCGATCATCCAGGAGCTAGGAACGCGATTCTCACACCGCGGTACCACCATCGCTGAAAGTTGCGAATACCAACAATCCATGTCGTCGTCATTATGCATGTATATACTCATGACATTATCAAGTTCAGCTAGTCGCGGCACTGCGGGGACTCCATGGTACGAGCTGGTGCCTTTCCGCGGTGCCGCAGCTCTCCAGAGCCAAATAAATAAAGTCTAAAGAATAAAGACAAAATTCTTTGCTAATCAACAGTCGGTAGCGTCATTAAAAAAATAAATAGTGTTTCCCCGTTTATAGAATACAAATTCCAAAACTACACCGTACCAGTGGCGCACATCAGTGAAATAACATAACACCGCTTTGGCGGTTCCGAAAACATCAAATACAGATCCTCTATTTCCCTCCAACTTAAACTGGACAATAAAAGTTGGTCCTCAAGAACGCTGAGCCGCTGCATCGTTGGGAATAGACCTTTTGCTTTCTTACCCAAGCATCAAGGAGAATGCGGGGATTGGTGTTCCACGCGCCGCACGTGCTGGCCTCAGTAGTAGTAAATTTTCTAAAGCAAAACCTAAAACAAATGGCATCTTGCACGCGCGTTCTTCAACACTTTATTTTGATTATTTACTTCGAATCTTTTATACCGGGAAGGCGTGCGCGTGCGCCCGTGGAACACCAATCCCTGCATTCTCCTTGATGCTTGGGTAATATAGCTAAACTGGTCTGTTGGCGGAGAACGCGTCCACGAACAAAAAAGAGCGCGAGATGACAGAGAGAGGATTGGCTTGGCCGAACTGAATCTGGCTTTAAGCATAGCGTGATTACCGCAAGCTGGCAAGATGTGCTACGAAGAATTTATCCAGAAAAAAGATTAACATTCATAATCGTAAATTAACCAAGTGTTGTGTTCGAGAAGAGTCACTCTGATAAAACAAATACGTGGTTGCAGTAATAGTATGCGTTTAATGTTTTATATAGTGCTTTTTACGACCGCTTGGCGCTGTCATAATCGCAGTACCGTCAGAGCCGTTTATACTGAGTACCGTAGCCCGCAGAAGAACGGTCTACGAAAGCATTTTTGAGTCTCCGCTATGCCTCTGTTAGCGGGTCTCTTAGCGGGTAGCGGATAGCGTTGCGGAAGGGCAAAAACGATCTACGAAAACTCCCTATTATAGGAAACGTCACACTAAACTTAGCGGAAAATTTTCCCGCCAAATTTAGCGGGAAATGTTTACCCTCGTGACGTCACACATGACGTCGTGTATGACGTCACACGTAAATTTCACGTGTGACGTCACATGTGACGTCACGTGAGACGTGACGTGAAAATTCGCTAGTGGCGTCATTATGGGAAACGTCCCGCTAATATAGACCTTTTCTTTGACGGCGCCGCCATCTTGAGAATTGCGGCACCGACGACGCCGTCTAGCTTAGAAAAAGAAACACCGGCTAGTTCTGGTAGCACAGCTATCTGGGTAGGCAACAGTGTGGATATGGGGGGAACTTGGCTAGACTTGGCTATGGTGGGCTGCAATAACTTGGTTGGAGCTTGTCCGGTTGAATCCAGCTGGCTACTCACAGGCCATCACCTTGCCTCATCGAGAGAACGAGGACAAAGACGGTGCGGTGTTTCGATTGAGTTTCCACAGCGAAGTATATGTGAGCAGTTTAATGTAGTCTATGCAGGTAAGCTCTCGGCATTTGATAGTTCCATCTTGAGTGGTGGCATGTAGACTTTTTCATACCTTTCACATACCATGGGGCTTTCTGTGATAACCTAATTGGACCACCTGCACCGGGAATTAAAATCGGTCCTCTTGTCGTAGACGAAGTGGTCGTGAGCTTAAACGTGACGTTGAGTCTGATACCAATCTCTCACGATTCAAGCTCGCAATCGACTGACTTTATAAATAAGGATTATTCTTGGGGACAATGCGAAGCTCGATAACATTGCAGCCGCACTCGCGCTGCAGCTTCTTGTGTTCATGGCACACTTTCTGCTATTGTTTTTATGCGTTTTAAAATTATTTATCCATCCGACGACCACGCAGTGGTAGCCAGACAACCGTAGATTTTAGGAAATCGCAGCACGGTAAAAAGGAGCGCTCGGAACTAAATCATGCACGACGTCCGTTTTTAAGCCTTTTCGCCCATACCCTTGGGGGTTGCATACCCTGTATCAGCGGGAAATCCGAAAATTCCCCAGGCCAAGGGTACGTCGGTTACTGGCTGGTTTGAGGTTATGCAAAAAAGGTCTATAGCGAAAACGTTTCGCGCCAGAATTATCGAAAAATTTTCCCGCAAAGTTTAGCAAAAACATTTTACCCTCGTGACGTCACACATGACGTCACGCGTGACTGTCATTATGAAAAACGCCCCATAATGCAAAGCGCGGTTACGCCGCCGCCGACGCCGACGCCGCTCAACCCAAAAACAAACGCCTAAAAGCTGCGCTGTAAAAAAAAATAGTATGGCGGTTTTGAATGGCATGATGATAGCTGGCAAGAATTTTGCATATGGCCTATTATGGCCTCTCTAGCTATTGGTTATGGCGTTGGTTATGGCAGTTAAGCCGTTAGTGAGACCAGAGGTTCTTTTTCACAGATGGAGACCCAAGTTGGGAAGTAGATAATCCAGCCACAAGGAGGCTCTCGCTGACCATTATAAATATCAATATCAGTACCGTTAGTAGCAGGATATACATAGCAGTAGAAGTATAACTCGTAGTAGTTGCGCTGCATTTAAGCCGGGCGAACACTGTATCAACCTCAAGATAAAACAGCATTCAATTAATATTCTGCCTATAGACAAAGTGAGGGATTAAACTCATGGAAAATTATACCCAAGTCTCTTCGGATACTGGGAACGCCGGTCGCAGATTTGGAGCGCGAGTATCTGGTAGCAGAGAGCATATTTCTGGTATTCAGCGCACAGTTTCTGCAGCGGCGAGGACCCGGAACAGGGTTTTCAAACCAAACGAGAAAAAGAAGCGGTAGCGCGAAGAACGCGACGAGCACGAGCGGACATTCCATCGCTCGGGAGAAGTGTCTTTCGGCGTCTCGCCGCAGCGGGGCGCCCATTACATGACTCTCCTGTGCGTCGATGCACGAAGCACGTGCAGCGTGCACTCCTTGGGAAGATCATGGCGGCACAGCGCAGCACTGAACTCGATTTCAGACGCCATGAATTTCCCAGAATTGGCGCGCGCCACGTGCCTCGAGCATGTCTACAACAATGAATGGCCCCACTTTTCCCAGGATAGAGGGGGCTTTAGCCTCTCCTCTCATCCGTTGTCTGCCGCACTACCTTTTCACTTTCTGCGCGGCCGCGTCTCGTGGCGATCTGTCAGGCTTTGTCAGTACAGAGGAGGTTATAATAGCGCACTCTCCAATACCTCAACTCTCAGAAAAGCTTGCAAGTTTTCGCCCTCAATAGCACAGGACCAGAACGAACGATCTTCCAAAACTTTGTAGCAGTTTGTTTTTACTCTGACTTTTGTTATTGGACACTCCTTTCTTATTTTATTTCAATGCTTTGAATTAGTAATTACTTCACATTATACGACGTGCCGAAAACCTTCACCCAAAAATCTGTGGGTCATCAGCATCTATTATACACCAACACGCGGCGCTGACGTCACTTCGCTGCGGTGGCGTTGCTATCGGCAGGGCTCATGCGCAGAAGGTCCACCTGATGCGAATCTTGTGTAGCGAGCTTGGTTTTATGTAACTACATTTATATTTACAATATTTACAAATGGTTGTTAGTTGCAGCAGAAGCCGGCCATCGTAGAACGTCCGTGCACCACGTCACCCCGAATCTCAGTGTCTCGTGGCACCCGTCACGAATCGCGTGGCGCCGAAACACACCGCTCTCGCTGTCGTTCCTGTTGTCCTTGTAGCTCGAGGGCTACAGGTGCCCCCCTTGGACAAGTGGCTGTGGCCACTTGAGTGGAGTTTGTTTGGTGCTCTGTGGGTTTTGGTGTGTTATCCTGATGCTTGGACGTTGGTGAATCGAAGGGGGAGAAGAAAGCCGGTTTGAGTCTGTCGATTGTGACGGTTTCGCGTTTGCCTCGAAGCAACAGGGTATAGTATTTTGGTGATTTTTCCAGGACAGGAAATGGTCCATCGTACAGGTTTTGCAGAGGCTTCCGCGGTGCATCCTTCCTGACGAAAACGTGTGTAGCCTCAGCCAGTGCAGGATGTTGGAAAACCTTCGGTTGCGTTTGTTGGCGTGATGGAACTGGGCGAAGCGTTGACATTGCTTGCCTTAACTTGTGGACGTAGGATGCGGGATCCACGCTGTCTGGTATGGTAGGCGGCTCAATCATGTCCGCAGGCAGGCGTAGCGGAGCACCGTAGACGAGCTCAGCCACCGTACTCCCTAGGTCAGGTTTGAGCGTTGAACGCAACCCAAGCAGCACAATGGGCAAGTTGTCGACCCAGGCATCGGGAGACGACTGCGTGCGAAGTGCTGATTTTAGCTGCCTATGAAGGCGTTCCACGAGGCCGTTTGCTGCAGGATGGTAAGCTGTTGTGCGCGTACGGGAGCAGCCGAGAAGGGACGTGAGTTGACGGAATAGAGCGGACTCAAATTGGCGTCCTCGATCGGTCGTCACCGTGGAAGGTACTCCGAAACGGCTTACCCAGGTGAATAGAAAAGCTCTGGCGACCGTCTCGGCCGTTATGTTCTCGAGCGGGTAAACTTCAGGCCATCGGGAGAAACGGTCGACGCACGTCAATAAATAGGTGAAACCGCGTGATGGGGGCAAGGGTCCGACGATGTCCACGTGCACCTGCTCGAAACGTAGTGACGGAAGAGGAAACACTCCGAGCGGTGTTCGTGTGTGTCGCTGTACTTTGCAACGTTGGCAGGCAAGACAGGAACGTACCCAATCACGAACGTCGGCCTTGACTTTGGGCCAGACAAAACGGTTCGTAATCAGTTCCTGCGTTGCACGGACACCAGGATGGCAAAGCGAGTGTAGCGACGTGAACACAGCACGACGTAAGTTTTCTGGGACGTAAGGTCGTGGGGTTCCCGTGGACTTGTCGCAGACGAGGGTGACACCGTGATCTGGGAAAAAATACGTCCTCAAATATCAGTGAAGTGCCGGCTTCGCGGATGGATGGAAGCTCGTCGTCATCTGTTTGGGCCTCTGCAAGCTCAGAATAGGTAAACTGCGTCTTCTCTGTAGCAATAGCGTTGAGGTCCAAACGAGACAGTGTATCGGCAGCAGTGTTGTATTTTCCTTTCACGTGGCGCAAGTCGGTGGTGAACTCTGCGATGAAGGAGAGATGACGGCACTCTCGCGGGGAGTGGTTCTGACTGGGCGACTGAATAGCATGGACGAGCGGCTTGTGATCTGTCGCGATGAAAAAATTGCGTCCCTCTAGGAAATGTCGGAAATGCTTTACAGCCAAGTAGGTAGCCAACAATTCTCTACCAAAAGTGCTGTAGCGTTTTTCAGTGTCTTGCAGCCTCCTTAAAGGGTTGGCTGCAAAGGAAAAAAAAAAGAGCATTTTTAAACATCCTAGTTAGGACAAGCATGTCACGAAAACGATTTTTTCCGCCAAAAACAAATTTTTTTACACCAATATTTATTGCGCAGGACTGATTTTAGTTTGCGGCAGACATGTACACGTTACCCAAAAAAGTAACTAAATACCGTTACTCGTTACTCGCTCAAAAAGTAACTAAATACGTTACTCGTTACCGATTTTCAAAAGGAACGCGTGAGTTACCTCAAAAGTAACGAGTTACTTTTCACGTTACTTTGAAGACCAAATACACAAATGTTTTTGTTTCATGGTTTATTGTTTTCTTTTTAGTAGTCGTTGCCCTTAAGCAGCAACTGCCTGTCGAAGTTTTCATCAGTTATGTTTCCCGCTTCCTTGAAAATACATTTACGGTGACGTTGAAGCGTCGCTCTACTGACGCGCTCAAAGGAACGGCAGTGTTGTGCTTCAGCAAGAGCTGGTGAATCTTCGGGAACTGCGCCTTCATTGAGGACAGCGGGTAAGGGGTTATGTGCCTTCCCGTGTTTGCAACCTCCGGGTTTACATTCGGTCCGTATCCGGTTCTAGAAAGTTCAATTAACGAACATGATTGTGCTCGCTGGGTGAAGGACATTCTCAGCTGTAGAGTTCAGTACAGCAACGTTTATCGCTGGACACGTCAGTCGAACTGTTCGACTGACGTGTTCAGCGATACATGTTGCTGTATTGTCATACTGTTTATTTGTTTTTCGGGTTTTCCATCTGCCTTTGTCGCAATAGACACATACTAAGGCTAGAATAAAAACAAGGCCGTTAAAGCGGTGTTGTACACGTTACTCCTCAAAAGTAACGAGATACCGTTACTCGTTACTTGGCCTTAAAAGTAACTAAATACCGTTACTCGTTCCTTTTCTGAAAAAGTAACTAAATACGTTACTCGTTACCGAAAATAGTAACTAGATACAAGTAACTCGTTACTTGTAACGCGTTACGTACATGTCTGGTTTGCGGCTATTTCACCCGTTTCGGATCGGCAGCGCCACAAAGCTGCTATTATACGTCACAGAGTAGCTGCCATACGTCACGAAGTGACGTGGTCCAGTAGTGCTCCGTGGGCGTCGAAAGAGCAGGGAGTTTCAAATGTGGAGAGGTTGGGACTCCGACTAAATACGTCCTGTGGCGTAAATATCGCTTAGCAAAAATTTGTTTTTTCGCGGAAAGGTTTGCTGCATTGACACGCTTGTCCAGTTCAGGCTGTTTAGAAACGCACTTGTTTTCTTTGCAGTTACCCTTTAAAGAAGAAAGAGATGGGAGATCAGATGTTGTCGATCTTCTGCCGCAAGACGGCGCCAACAGCAGTTGCTGGAAACGTCGACCATCAGGCAAGTCAGTGCTTCAGGTGAAGGATGCACAAGCAATGGTATCCGCGAGTTCTCTCTTGACCTTGTCGAAAGCAAGCGCTGCCTCAGGGGGCCAAGCCAGGGTGACTTCTCTGCGGTGGAACCGTGAGTAGGGCTTCCATGGGTGTAGCAACACTGCGTACTGTTGCACAAAACGCCTGTAAAAATTGACAAGGCCAAGAAATCGTCGTAGAGCGCGCTTTGTTGTTGGAGGTGACAGTTGAACCAAATAACCTGAACTGTTTCGAAGCGGTGTCGATTCCTTGACTGTTCATTTGGTGACCAAGAAGTTCAAGGTGGTGTTCCGAACGGCACTAATCCGTGTTGATTACGATTTCATGATCGTGGAGTCCTACCGAAGCTTGCTCCAAGTGGACCTTGTGCTCATCCGGGTTCGTCACTGGCAAGGAGCAGGTCATCCAGGTAAGGCGGCGAAGGAGTTCAGGAGCGACTTCGTCGATAAAACGTTGGAACGTTTGGACCGCATTATGAAGCTCCAAATGGTATCCGAACGTATTCAAAGAGGCCAAAAGGTGTTGTTATGGCGGTCTTCGGTATGCTCGGATGGCTCAACGGGGATCTGATGGTATGCCTGGATGAGGGTCGATTTTGGAATAGGTTGTCGTGCCCGTCCGAAACGATGTACAGTCCCTGGACATTTAGGATGGGGTAACAATCCGGCACTGTTGCGGCGTTGAGAGCGCGGTAGTCGCCACAGGGGCGCCAGTCGCCGGACTTTTTGGGCACCATTTGAAGGGCGATGATCAGGACAGATGAGGGTCGCATAATGCCTAGTTGAAGATATGCTCGAATTCTTCACGAGCGACGCGCAGCTTGTCTGGTCCAAGGCGACGTGGTCGGCAATGAATCTGGCGGTCCGGTCGTGAGAATGTGATCCGTTACATCGTGCTTCGGCGCCTCCTCGAAGTTTCTTGGCTTGGTTAGGTAAGGATACTTCTGCAGAATTCGGGTGAACTCGTTCGGGGCGGCTTGACGAAAGTTGGGCTGAGCGTGGAGCACGCGATAGGACTCTCGACATACATGTTGGTGCTTGCATCGATCAGTCGCTTGTTCTCCATGTCAACGAGGAGATTGAAGTTTCGCAAGAAATCGGCACCGACGATCGCGTGTCTCGTCAGCTACCCAGAACAACCACTGAAACCGACGTCTGAGACCGAGGTCCAAGGTCAGCATTTTTGTCCATAGGTAGCAGATGAGGGAAGCGTTGACGGCTTGCAGCGAAGATGTTTTGGTGCGATTTCTGCGATCGAAAGTAGAGGCAGGGATGACACTTACTTATGCGCCTGTGTCGACCAGAAAACGTGTGCCGCTGATCTTGTCGCGAACGTGGAGAAGGCGGCTAGTAGGCTGGTATGGGTCGCTGACCGCCACTAGCGACCGCCCATCCCGTTTCCCTGGTCCCAGG
>JAZHYW010041310.1:0-14214 GCA_037355805.1 Ixodes ricinus | reverse complement strand
AACTATGCTACTTCTTATTAGTTAGTATAGAGTGGTTCATGTCACCAGGCTCGATCTAAAATGGACCGTAAAAATCGACGCCTGCACGTAGCAATCTAAACTTTTTCTCAAAGGTGTATTTCACAGGTCGGTTTTTCTTGGAAAATTACAAAGCGCAGCTCTCTTTCTGTAAAAAATAAGGCCAAGAAACTTGCCAGGGTCTACGGCGGGCAGCCACGAGACGACAGATGTCCAGTAGCGGGGTGTGTTTGGCGTTCGTATTGATAGATGGCGCTACTCTCCTTATCACGACGGCTCGCGACCACCATAGCTCATTAAACTGAACATAATCTTTTTGAAATGTACCTTCGGTTAAAAAATAAATGTCTACAATAAAAGCTAAACTTAAAGTTTAAAAAAAAAAACGCCTCTGCATAATGGTAGCGCCTTTTGCTGCCAACGGATTTTGTCTGCGTGTCGTATGCTTTTCTTTCAGCTGGTCGGCTGCACCCTCAGACGCTGCTCCCGACGCCATCTATCAATACGAACGCCAAACACACCCCGCTACTGGACTTGGTCGTCTAGGTCGCCGCCCGCCATAGACCCTGGCAAGTTTCTTTGTACTTATTTTTACTTACAAGAGAACTACGCTTTGTAATTTTACAAGAAAAAACCGACCCTTAAATGCACCTTTGACGAAAATTTTAGATGGTTACGTGCAGGCGTCGATTTTTACGGTCCATTTGAGATCGGGCCTGGTGACTTGGACCACCCTATATATAAGGCAGACAGTGCTGCTGGCTTGAGTCGGTGTCTCGATTTAACATTTAATTATCACGTGGAGCACTTTTTTCAGGGTCAGAATTAAGGAGCTTCCTTTCAGACTCTGAATTAACGCCAACGTTACGCTAAGAAATTTATCTTTTTTTTTGTATAAAATAAGTAAGTCTTGTAGTGAAATGTTAGCTATCACTGAGTCGTGTGCTGAAGGAAGATATATGGCGGTCAATATGTACATTTGTAAGTACACAGCTGATGGTGTGTTACCAAACAGATCAAGGAGCGTAGATCGTTCAATGAAAATCAAAGAAATATTCGGTCGTGCCAACTTCAAGAAATATAAATTTTTTCTCTCACAATCACCGCGTTGCCTCAGTCGGCAATTATTAGCGTTAATATGGAATCCTTTTTTTTTAAAGAACTGATTCCGATTTTTCGCTTCCTTGTTTTTAACACGACCTTGTGTTTTTAACAGCTTTTACTGATTCATGACCTGTTTGTGTTTCACAAACGAGTTCTTCTTTTATTAATACAAAGCATTACTGCTTTATTGCTTCGACACTGCAAGTTGTTTTTGTATATAAATAAATAGAAAAAACTTTGATGGTATGATATGAAGTTGCTGCAAGCTCATAATCAGTACGTACTCAACCCAAGGCTTGACAGCAATAACTTCTCAAATTTAGTGGATCTTTTTTTTACATAGTTACATTTATATAGTTGCTTGTTTTCTATTTTAGTGTAGAAAGTTTAGCCTTCTACTTGTAAGGTCAAGTCACAAAACTATCTTACTTTCTTTAAAAAAAATGTCTGTCCACATTTTCAGAAATCCGTAAGTTGTCGCAAAAGTTCTTACTTTTTTAACCAGTAACTAAAATAAAATAACATTCCAAATATATCTTGAATGTCACCGGCCGCTCGTCAGTGGCTTGTTAAGCCTATCCTTGGAGCAGTCCACGTCCACGCACACACTCGCCCAGCCTAGCGCACGAAAGCTAAGTATGCACACCAACGCGGGTATACAAGAGCAGCACACGACACACTGCAAAAACAGCAGGTTCAGATCGCAGAAATGAGCACATCGCAAACTCCGACTGGCCCCAAGGTGCTTGCCGTAAATGTTGTCAAGCGTCTCTTGTGAAAGATAAACATTTCTACAGAACGCAGAAGTGCATAAAAAAAAAAACACAGGAGTGAACCTTTCTTGTATTTCAAAATGTTTTTGGCACGTGCTACGTGGCTATTTTCATCCTAGTTAAAACCAAAATGAACATATAAATGCTTCCAAAAAGAATGCAAACGAGAAAGAAAGATCAGAAGCCGCATAGCCATTGCTTCAATGATGGCTGCGCTCTGCGGGAGCGCTGACTTCCACGACGTGCTTGAACAGAAGCTGCGATCGTTTTAAAGTAAGCTCCAACCCTTAAACATGCCCCCTCCTACAATATTTGATGTTACGATTTTGTGTGGATACCTCCCCAGCGTTCCAAAACAGCAAGTGCGTCGCTAACATGGGCCATCGGCGATGCAGCAGACGACGCCATCTTGTCCGCACCTTTGGGGTCGGACATGTAGTAAAGTTTAATATTAGTCGGACATGTACAGGTTACTTTTAAAAAAGTGACTAAATACCGGTACTAGTTACCTGTTCAAAAGGTAACTAAGTGCTTTATTCGTTACCGATTCTCAAAGAGAGAGCGTTACTTTAGCGCAAAAGTAACTAGTGATTTTTCTTGTTACCTTGATGGCCAAATACACAACTGCTTTTGTTTCATGGTTCATTGTTTCCTTTCCAGTAGTCGTGGCACTTGAGGGGTAGTCCGGCGATTTCTTGAGCTTCCCCAACTATACTTTCGCAAGCACCAGCCTTTACCCCTTCCGGTTCGCTATATGGTGATAATGTGTGAAAAGTGGAACAAGTGAAAATGATGACAAAACCAACATTCAAACATACCCGCACTTTTCAGTACCGTGACATCAGGAGAAGGCAGGCTTGCAGGTCGAGCGGGTAGTCCAAAAGTGGACTATGCCGAGCATTCGTTTCGTGGAACTGCGCGTTTGCTGGAGCGAGCTTCCAAAGCATACATTTGACACTATTAAACTGCTTGTAATCAGTTGGTAACAGCCTATACAGTCGAAAGGGGCACCCTGCCTTCCCATGACATCACTTTTACGCTGATGCTGTTAAGCGCTAGGATATGGGAAAAAATGCGTCCGCGGATGATGACAGAAAACTCCCCATTGGTCGTGGCAAGAATGAATAAATGTAAAATAGAGGGGGCAACCAGCGTGAGTCAGCCTTCCTTGGCATTATTATATAGTGAGGTCGTGATTCCGTGTTATCATCTCTAGGCATCGTCCTCGAGGTCGTCCTAGAAGTCGTCCTTGAGGTCGTCCGAGAGGTTGTTCTAGACGACGTCGTCCTCGAGGTCGTCCTAGAAGTTGTCCGAGAGGTCGTCCGAGAGGTCGTCCTAGGCGTCGTCCTCTAGGCGTCGTTCTAGAGGTCGTTCTAGAAGTCGTCCTCGAGATCGTCCTAGAAGTCGTTCTTGAGGTCGTCCTAGACGTCGTCATCTAGGTGTCGTCCTCGAGGTCGTCCTTGACGTCGTCCTCTCGGCGTCGTCATCGAGGTCGTCCTCGAGGTCGTTCTAAAAGTCGTCCTTGAGGTCGTCCTAGACGGCTTCCTCTAGGCATCGTCTTAGACGTCATAAAAATAACAGCTTTGCTGGTTCTCCATCTTCACGTGAAGTGGAAGGGCTCTAATTTTTTTTTATTGTTGCTAGTAGAGACTTTTACTTTGAAATACATGGTGATGTCGAAAATTGTAAATGCAATAGCCCCGCGAAAAATAACTAGTTTGGCCCAATATTTGGGTTCCTATTTCAGCGATGTTTTTTGGTGTGTTTATCAAAGCTTCATGCAGGTTGCGGACTATGAAGAAAACGCCGGAGTATCCCTTTTAGGCAGAGCTGCCTCTCAAATTTTTTTATCAGCTATGGTTCACAGTCTCCTTGAAAACACATCTCCGGCGACACTGATGAGTCGTTCAACTGACGCGCTTGAAGGAACGGTAGTGTTGTGCTTCAGTAAAAGCTGTTGTAACTGGGATTTTCCTCTCTCTTTTGTTTCCCCTGCTTTTAAAGTTTGAAGTTAACACTAGGTTCTGTGCCTTCCCGTGTTGGCAAACTTCAAGTTTAAATTCAATATGTGCGCGATTCTGAAAGGCGCAAAAACGAACCTTATTGCTCGCTGGGTGAAGGACATTCCCAGCTGAAGAGTTTGACCGACGTGTTAAAGGGAAACTGAAGAGGTTCTGTATTTGAAGAAAAACACCTAAATTGTCTTCATTTGATCTCCAGGATCACAAATATCAAGATTATTTTTCAATTTAGAGCATAGAGCCTGCAGAAATTAATTCTCTAAGTACCGCTGAAGTCCCTCTTCCCCGGGGTGTGACGTCATATCAGGCGTTTTCGGAATTTCCGCTCTCGCGCATCTTCAGTGCGTGTCGAAGTATGCACGCGCACTCTCGCTATTTTCAGAAAGGCCAGTAAGAGACGCCAAGACTGGTGTCAGTGCGGGAGAATATTCGCGGCGAGAAGTTTGGGTATCGCCGCCTGGGGGAATTTTTTTCATAACCTAGAGTGAAAACACTTCAACTTCCTCTGCTGGTTCAAGCACGTGCAATGCCATGCATGTTCTCTACCCAGAGTGAGGCATATCCGTATACTTGAAGAGTTTGACCCACTGATCTCTATCGTAGTAAACTGGGCCGTCGGTGTTGCCACCGGCGGCCATTGCTTGACACAAGTCAATGCACGCAAGTCCATGGGAGTAACTCACAAAAGTACGAATATTGAAGCATGTACGCTGTGCTCGGAGGCGAGTACTTTATGGTGTGCTGCGATCCTGATGTTGGGTGTTTGGTGATCAAATAGGTATTTGTCAAACGTCCGAACGCCGATTAAAAATATCAAACGCACCGGAGCACCTACAGCTGAGCTGGCAAGCTTGCTCTCGTAGTGAGGTAAACAAAGGAACTTGCCGTCAAGGAGACCGTCCTCGGGAAAGCCCAGAAGTTGATGAACAGCAAAAAGGTTCCATCACGACAGCGGCTTTCCGGGAGAGAGCGAATTCCACGTAGCAAAGCCTTCGAGCTTGTCGTCTGCTAAACCCAACTCAACGAAACCGCCACCGACTCCGAGGTAACTCTAGGTAACTCTCGCCTCATTGAGCTGCACTACAGCAGAGTCACTCTCGACCACAAGATATTTATTTTTAAGAACTTCGAGGGCTGTCAGTTTTAATCCAAGTACGCAAGCTGTTTGACGGGCTTATCGAAAAGCAGCCAAAAAGTTTTAGTGCCGACAACAACTCAGAAACGGGGGAAACGGCACTTTTTCTCGTTCTTCCCATAGAGTCCCATGCATTGGCTGGTGTCAATTAATGGCCGCCGGTGGCGACACTCGGCCCCAGCTGCCGAGGCCGTGGTCCGCGATCCAGCCTATTACAATGGAGATCAGTGGTTTGGCCAATGGGTGGTGCGAAGGCCGCCGCCAGCGCCGAGTTCTCCTCCCGCGGTTAGAGCGTCAACTATATGTGCGACGCAGCGTCGACCAGTCAGCAGACCGCGACGTCACAGTATTGGAAACGACATTTAAAGCGTGAAATAGAAGCGTTCAATCTCCCCGGTCTCGGTGACCATTTGCTCTGGGCCGGCTTCCTATACTTCGTTTCAGCTGGGTCCAGACGCAGCCGATGCTACAAGCGCGAGCTCCGGGCTTCCAGCGTCCCTGCCAAGCACGCCCGCTCGTGCAGTACAGGCACTGTTCAGGGCCACACGCTCGTGCTTGTAGCATCGGCTGCGTCTGGACCACGGTGTAAGATATACTCTTTAGGTGAGGACACGGCGGGGCTGAACGCCAGGCGCGAGGAATCAGATAGTGTTCGTTCGACGGGCATCCGAAAAGCTGCATTATTCCGCGGCCACCGTGCCCGCGGCTGACAGTGTCGCCGGCGGCCAAACGGCGAAACTGTGTCAGAGCGAAAAAAGTGGTCTTTTTGCACGAGCGACAACCTCGCTGGAGCTCTGCGCATGTGGAGCATGAGGCGGCACGAGCCGTCTTTGCCGTGCCCACGGGTCGACGAGTCCTCTGCCGGCGCCGAACTTTATCTGCACTGCGCGAGGAGGGCGCTGTCCTCACCTGAAGAGTATTATCTTAAACCGTGGTCTCAGACCCAAGCTGAAACGAAGTATAGAACAACGTTTCAGCTGAAACTGGCCGAAAGAAAACAGTGCAAAGGGTGGGTCGCGCGAGCGTCTTGAGAAACGGCTTAAGTCTCGCTCGGCTCGTGCGCTGGCTTTGGCAGCACTTTCTTTCCCCCACTCTCAGCTGAGACGCTGTTGCGGTTACTATCAAGTCGGCCCGGGTTCGGAGCACACGTTCGTTTATTCTACCGTTGAATATGGACGTGACTAAAGCCTCACTTGTGCCAAGTTTTCAGTCACCAGGGCCGGTTTGCTCACCTTGCGGCCGCGGCTGCGGCTGCGGCCAAGAGGGATTTTTATGTCACGTGACCAGCTTCATGGGGACAAGGAAGTACCTAGCGTCCCTGCCTAATGGCGGAGAAATCCGTATCGCTTCAAGCACAAAAGCCTAATTTCGCTCGCAGAAACTGACTGCAGGGACTTTCAACTGGAGTCCAATTGACCGCCCCTTTATACTGGAGGAGCGGCAGGTAAAGTTACGGCCAGGGAGGGTAAATATGAGGCAAAATAAAGAAAAAACCACGCGAGATAAAAGCGGTGGCAGTATATTTATATACCTTCGCCAGCGCCGGCGGCTCGCGCCTTCTGCTGTGGTCGGGAGGTTAGAGTGCCGGCACTTGACGTCGCGGCGTGAAAGTCCCGGGTTCAAATCGCGCCAGAAACTCTCTCTTTTTTTCTGCTTGTATTTGACTGCATTCTCACTAAGAATGTAGACAAGGCCGTATGAGCTTTATAAAATTATTGGGCGGGTAGTTCTGACTCACCAGTTCGTTGTTCATGACCTCGGAAGAGCACATACAGGTCTCTGGCTTTCTTTACCAACTTCCGCCACGCCTCCTGCATCTGCCGTGCACTCCGCGGAAAGTTGACAATATCTTCCCATGGCCTTCTCTTCGTTCGCCAGGTAACTGTGCTGCTGAATTTCTCTAGAATTTGTTGTTTCCGTTTTCCAACTGCTCTAATTAATTCCATTTGTTGATCCAAAGTCATTTTAGGTGTTTGCGTTAGAGAGATGGTTTGTGATGTCGACGCCTGATTCATTTTTGCATTCGGTTGTGATCGTCTGCTATTCTAACTAAAATTCAACAAGTAATGTGTTAATATTACAAAACGATTTCCACAGCAAAATGTAAAGAGTAAAAATATATCTTTTATCACATTCCATGCACGTAAAAGTATGATCTCTTTTATTTCGATTTTACGACTTTCTCAGACGTTTGACTTGCTGCCTTGCCTGTAGGATTTCGCTCAATCAATGCATCCACAACTGCTAGTCTTTTTTTATTTTTGCTTATTTTGTGGAAGTTTTTTTTAATTGTCAGAACTGCAGTTTTTATTAGTACTAAATAGGCGCCTCCTGCTATTGAAAAGAGTCGCAGCAAGAGCGTTGTATATTTAAAAACACATAAAATTGTAGTTGCTGGGGAAAGGATGCTTGTTTCGGCTCTGTTTGTGTGAAAGTCATACCGATGCTGTTATCTTGGTTTCCTTTTAAGGAACATTATGAAACGATTGTATTAGCGCGTTAACTTGCCTTCATCTTTTTTTTCTTCCCGGTGTTTCGATTGAACAGGTGGGACTAACAGTAAAAACCGTGTAAGGTGCAGTAGTGCAAGTGGATGATTCGTAAAAAGGATCACAGTAACAAAGTAAGACACGCGCAAAATACAAAAAAAAAAGAAGTTCCTAGCGCGATTTGAACCCGGGACTTTCACGCCGCGACGTCAAGTGCTGGCGCTCTAACCTCTCGACCACAACAGGAGGCGCGAGCCGCCGGCGCAGGCGGAGGTATATAAATATACTGCCACCGCTTTTATCTCGCGTGGTTTTTTTGTTTATTTTGGCTCATATTTACCCTCCCTGGCCGTAACTTTACCCGCCGCTCCTCCAGTATAAAGGGGCGGTCAATTGGACTCCAGTTGAAAGTCCCTGCAGTCAGTTTCTGCGAGCGAAATTAGGCTTTTGTGCTTGAAGCGATACGGATTTCTCCGCCATTAGGCAGGGACGCTAGGTACTTCCTTGTCCCCATGAAGCTGGTCACGTGACATAAAAATCCCTCTTGGCCGCAGCCGCAGCCGCGGCCGCAAGATGAGCAAACCGGCCCAGCAGTTATACATTCTTACTCGAGCGACGCTAAAACGGCTTAAATTAGTCGAGTCGCACTTTTAGAGCTCGTGATCACCGCTAGGGGCTGTTTTGCGGCCTGTGGTTGGCCCCAAGGTGCTCGCCTATTCAAACCAATGTATGGCCAAACTCTCCCAATACACGACTCTGTAGTGAGGAAAACAGAAGCGCCCCTATCAGGCTTCTGGCCGCGAATACCTGGCAAGCTTGCAATTTCACGCGATGCCCACACGAGCAACACGCGCTTGGCAGCCCAAAGATCCTAGTGTGACGTCACGACTGGTCGGGGTTTTTTCGTGTTTCCTCGCGTTTAACTATTGGCGACGTGCGCGATCGAAAGCGTCGCCGTGGTCGGCCTTCCACGATTGGCGGAATGCTGACTATGACGCCAGCAAAGGTTTCCTCAGCAACATAAATAAGAGTAATGTCAATAACTTCAGTTTTGACGGTGTTTTCAAAGTTGGTTTCAGAGCGCAATGATTTCAAGGTTCTACCTTCCTGATTACAAACATTATCAAACTTGTTGTTCGCAAGGTAATGACGTCATGAGAGGGAACCATGGGAAGGCGCCACCAGAACACCTCGCTACTAAAACCTTCGGGCAAAACGAACGTGACATTCAGATTCATGGGATAAAAATACGTCAAAATTCACCTCTACCTCGTTTCTTTTTTTAAGAAGTGCTTCAGCTTTTTCTTAAGCGATAAACGTTGCTGTACTGTCATACTTTTTAGTTGTTTTTCGTGCCTCCCATTTGCCTTCATCGCAATGGACGCATATTTAGGTTAGAATAACAACGAGGCTGTTCAAGCGTTGTTGTACAAGTTACTCCGCAAAAGTAACGGAAAACCGTTACCCGTTACTTAGCCTTTAAATTAACTAAGTACGTTACTTGTTACAAAAGAGGTTACTGGTTACCTAAAACAGTAACAATGAAGAAGTAACTCGTTGCTAATAACGTGACGTGCATGCCTGCTTTAGGGTAGTAAATAGCTAGGTAAAGAAGTAGTAACGGTCAGAAAAAGGTAGTAACTGCTGTAGTTACTCGCTTTTTGCTCGCTTTTTTAAGAGTGTAACAGCCTTGTCAAGCGGCCATGATAAGAAATTACAAAACTTGTAACATTTAGTAAAGTATAAAGTTATGTATCTTTTTTTACGTGCACTGGGTTGAAGATACTGCAGCGTTTTATAACCAAAGGACAATGAGAATGCAGAAAGTAAGCTCACAACCGCGTTCCTTGCAAAACGTCAGTACAAAAACGTTATGAAACTGGCTCTCCACACATCAATGTATCATCTAATGACAGTTTTTCTGAACCGAGATTTGACGACCGCCCCCCCCCTCCCCCCCCCCCCCCCCAAAAAAAAAAGTGAAACTCAGATAAACGCGTTTGGAAGTTAACAGAAAGCTGCACTTTTGGATGGTGCCAGCATGTCGGAAATAATTTATTCCGGCAGATATACTTTAGTTACAAAAATAAAACTACATTACAGCATTCATAAGAATATTTGAAAGCGTAAGAATACTTATTAAAAATAAAACTTAAAATATTAAATAATCAAAGCATCAGATTATCGCTCCGCCGGCAATGAGGATGCGGTATTCGCCAATGAGAACGTCGGAATCGGAAGCGGACAACATCGAAATGCTAAACCACGCCGTGCGTTTTTAAATTGTCAATAAATATAATATTTCAAGAATGGCAGGCATTATGAAGCCCGAGCGTCTTATTACCGCTTCGCAGCGAATGATATTCCGGTATTTGCCGATACGAACAAAAACAAAAAACAAAAAAGTCACAAGGCAAGTAGTTTGAAAGATAATAAACAAAGATCTGCATTTTTTCGACTCATAAAAAACTCTGACTATTTCTCGCCGATACAGTATTACTCCAAGACAGAGAGGCCTGTGCAGCCAATGTTGCGGGTAAGTGTTTCATTCAAAGGAACCTCATGTTTCGACTGAGTCATCTAGAAAACCCGAAGCTGCATGATTCCTTCGACAGGATATACACTTGTTGGCGTGTGCCGGTCCACAATGTCGTGAAACAGCTCCGTGACTGGCGGGTACGGCGTCTTGATAGTAGGTTTAGTATTTAATTGGGATGTATCGGGGCACCACGTAATGAAACAATCGTAAAAAAACATTCGGTAAAAATAAAATGTTGCAGTTATATTTAGATTTTTTTTATCCGAACCGTCATATGCGGAAGTGGGTTTTATGACGAACGCAGCGGACGCTAGCTCAGTCTCAGCCTTCCAGGCACGCGGTGCAATGTGTAGCGTAGCCACGTTTTCTTTTGTTCATTTTTGTTTGCTTGCTTGTTGTTTTCTGAAACTTTCTCAGCTGGTGAAGTCTTCTCGAAACTCCTCGGAGCCTCGTGTCCTACATCTCTCTTCTTTTTTCTTCCTTTTTCTCGTTTGGTCAATCGAGCTTGCGGCGGAGGTGGTAGGCAGTTTTGACCGTGGCACGCTTCACTATTCAAGGCTAAACCAAACTTCGGTTAATAAAAATGTAATTTTCCATTCACGAAATTTGAGAGGGAAATGTAACTCGTTAGAGCGACACTGTTGGGAGTGGACAGCATTAAGCAAAGAAGCTCTTGGAAACCCAAACTTATTATAGACATGGCCTTGATCTGTCCTTTTACGAGCCGTGCACGAACGTCATATGTAGAAAAGGTAGCGAAAACCTTCACTGAAAGTAGCTTCATCGCGGTACATGTATAGGCACGAATTTGATCGCCCTTAAAAAGAGCGCGGCCGGCATTTGTGGTAACTAATTTACTTTATTTTAGTTGTAAAGATTTTAACGCCACTTTGCACATTCTTCACAAAAAGAAAACTGCATGGTGACAATCATGGCCAGAGATTTCGATAATAGAATAGTTGAGCAATCTGGCTTAACGGCTCGTTTAACATGTCATGGTGGATGGCCCCTGCCGTCCTTAAACTTATCGGTCCTTGATTTGTTTTTGTTTTTATGAGGCATTTACGAAGTAGAGCAGCTTGGAATTTGTATCAAGAACTCACCGAAAAATTACTTTACTCAGAATATGCCCTCTGTACATACAGAGCAAAATATATTCATTCATTCATTTATTTTCAGTGTCCAAAAGCAGCCTGCCGCCTCCTTGGTGGTGCACTTCCCAATTCCTCTTGAACTAATATAAAAACATACCCATAAGGAGGAAAAAATATTTAAAGGAATATAGCATTAAAGTAACTAAATGAGTTACACTCCACTATAACGCTTCAGCGTAACCAAACCAAAAACGAGACCTGAATCGTTTTTTCTAGCCGAACCTCAACCGAACCGAAACGAACCGAAAGTGTCACCACCATTTGACGTTAAACCGGAACAAAACCTGGAAAAAATTCACGGTAACCGGTTCAAAATGGTTAAGCCCATTGGTTTGTGTTTTGCTAGCACCAAAAACTGAATATCTGAGATTACACTCCAAAAAAGCTCGTGCGCCTACTTTCCGCACAACACTCGGAGAGAAAATCGCCGCCACATGCGAAGGCAGCTCAGCGAATGACAATTCCGAAACATATGTTTAGTCCAAAAACGCAGTCTGGGTTGTGACATTACGCAATGCAAAACGTCGCGCTTCCACTGCTTAATCTCCAAACTCAGACTTCGTTTTTTGGTCTAAACACATGCTTCGGCATCATCATACGCTCAGCTGCCTCCGTAAGTTGCGGTGATTGGCTCTCCGAGTGTTGTGCGGGAAAGTAGACGCACAAGCTTTTTTTCTAGAGTATTCTAAAAAAATTGACAGCTCTGTTTCGATCTATCAGTCAAATCATAATTTATAGAATTACATGGTATGAGAAATGGTGAGATTTTATAACGCGTTTGAATTACCACTCTGATTCATGCTATGACGTCACTTGTCAAGTGATATTATGCGACGAGTCACGTGACGTCACGGTGTAAGGCCATGGTATTAAGTGACGTGATGTTACGTGGCCTAGCGATAGTGTCACAGCACACCAAGACGTCACGTCCACCTGATTACTTGAGGTCGCGGCGTCAAGCCGTCGTATCGTCTGACGCCATGACGATAATTTAGATCACGACTTTATACCCAACGTTACTAGTTCCAATAACGTTGTGGATACCGTGACGACACCTGATGCCGCTACTTCGCACCTTGAATCAAGAGACACCAACGTACTTGATTGTCATGCGGACGAGCACTCGAATCGGGCTCATCACAATCAAAGCTTCGGCAAAAATTCGAGTAGTGGGCCGTGTTCAATCAAAGATCAGCAATGGCCGAACTGTAACAATATCTTTAGCTCCAGCTCGCCCAGCCTAATGTCCAGCCCGTGCCCTATACTGTGCCATGCCCAGCGCGTGGCTATGATTCATATGGGCGCTAGGTGATCGGCACCAGATCATGTGGCCGCTTGTTCTAATTGCAAGCAGTGTTGCCAACACAAAAATTAAAAAAGCTGCGATATAAATTTTCGTGAACCTCGAAAACAACTATATTTAAGGCGCAGGGTAAACAGTGGCTTTTTAACACAATTGACCACTATAATGGGCCTAAGAACAGTATAATAAATCAAAGAACCTCAGAAGTGACGTATGTTTTTTGGCTCATATTCTGCTAATGCGCAGAACGAAGTCCTCCGGATCATCTTACTGTCATCACGTGTTACCGGACGTGATGTCTCAAGATTCCTGTCGTGTTACACTATCTCCGTCGTACCGTTTAGTGCACTCCTTGATGGCCGTTCAAAGTTTCAGTGGCCAAGTCGACATTCCTTGCCAAAAAAAGGTTCTATTTTCCAATAGATGTATCTGATGCGTCCAGCGTCGCTCGGAACTTCCAGCAAAAAGTCTCAAAGTTTAGAAAGCAATATATAGCCTCATGTTTTCTGAATTCTTGCGCTCAGTTCAATGCGCCCATTTCATCTGCCACACATGGAAATCGAATTCATACTTTCGTCCGCAAATCAGTCAAAATATATTTTATAGTTTTTACCTGGGCGTGATTGGTTTTGTCGGTGACAGCAAAAAACGCAAAAATGACTCGAACGCCATGATGGTGCACCTTTGGCGCCGCTTGATTAGATCCATCGGATCCTAGCGTGCGCTACAGACTTACTTTGAGTGAAATGGAGTTATAGTTCGACCCCACTGTATCACGAAAATAATCCGTGAAACAATTAGGGAAAACAATTGTGCTCAATATGTGTTAGTTTCCTACTGCTCTTGCAGATGATTATGCATCTGTATTGTGTTTGTAACAGTATTTCGAATACTGCGTATTCCCACGCCGTTTCCTGCTCACGTCACACCGGAACCTTCATTTCAGGTGACCGCAATGAGCTTCCTGCTGCTATTTCAAAGCATCTCAACGATAGGTCAAGTAAGAGAATTTTATTACACGTTATACTACTTTAATTGTAATCGAACCGCTTAGCCCGATTTGATATGGCAGTCTTCTTTATTGTAATGGCTACCAAAATACGCGCGAAATGTTTGCCACGTTCAAAAATACTTTGAGCCCCTTTGACGCTTGCACCAAACGGGTTCGTGGTAACACCACGATCACGTCATTGCCGAAGGGGGTAGTTTGGTCATGCATATTGCAAAAGTTACTTCTGGTTCCACCACCCTTCAGGAATATAATTTCAGTTCCTTTTCGCTACGTTCACCTCTGAGTTGATTTCTATACATATTAAATCACAAAAAAAAATCTGTGGACACCTAAGCACTTTTTATGAGTTGTGAATGCGAAAGCATGAATGTCGTTCTCCCGCTTCCTTAGTTCGTCTGCGATGTACTGGCGAGGAAGGCCATGTTTCGCTATTGCCGAGGTTGCGGCCACCGACGATGTAGATACCTGAGACGGCGCCATGTTCCACGGCGCCGAGAGGAGCAGGACCGACTTGCTAGAAACAGCGTCTCAGCTGAGACTGGGGAAACAAAACACTTCCAAAGCCAGCACACGAGCTGTGAGTGACTCAAGCCGCGCTTCAACATGCTGGCACGCCCTCAGCATTTGCAGTGCTTTCTTTCACCGAGTCTTTGGCGAGACGCTGTT
>JAZHYW010041309.1:0-35165 GCA_037355805.1 Ixodes ricinus | reverse complement strand
TACTTAGGTTGTGGAAACCAGCTGAACTTACAGAAAAACGTGTTAGGGGAGAAAGGAGAAAAGACGTCTGTACGCTGGACTACCAACTATTTATTGATTGACCTTCCTCTTCTAATGGTGTTGTGGCTGTCCTTTTCACGTCTTCTTCTTTTTCTTCTTTTTTGATCTTCCTGTACCACCATGGGCATCTGCGTCTCGCAGGAACTTCTTTTCACTTTCCTGTAGGGCAATAGAGGGTGAACTGACGCAGTGATCTTCTTTTCTTCAATGGCTAAGGCCTCAAGTACTTCTCGGGCGAACCGGTCTTTGTGGTGGGCTAGTATGGTTACCGTTTCGAGCTTGGCCTCGCACATGCATGCTCTACAGTGAGCTGCCAAGTGTCCTGGTGCAGTCATATTTCTTAAGTTGGCTGCATGCTCTCGCGCTCGGTCATTTACACAACGTCCCGTTTGTCCAATGTAACAACGTCCACATGACAATGGTATGTTGTATATGACTCCTTTTTGCATGGAACGTATTCTGTCTTGTGTTTTGTGCCACAGCTGCCTGTATTGTTATCCTGGGCTAGATTCACCTTCCTGCACATTGCGTGTGCCTTGTTGGGTGCCGAGCATACAACATTTACGCCTTGTCTGCTTGCGATCTTTTTCAACCTATGAGTTACCCCATGAATATATGGGATAACCGCAAAAGGTGAACGTAAGATCTTCTTTGGTGTATCGAGGTTATTGCTTTGACAAGTTTTTTTTTATGTTGCGGCAAATCTTTTCGCAAAGGGAGGCCAGGAAGGGTTTTGGATATCCGGCCTCATGAAGCCTGGACATTTGGTTCTCAAAGCTTTTTCCCTTTTGGTGGGGGCAAGTCTTTCTGAGGCTGGCTGACAGAGCTGCAGTGGCGACCCCTTGTTTTACAATTTTGGAATGTTCAGATTCGAAGGGTAGGAATCCTTTCCCCGATCGCGCTTCATATCTCCAACACACATATTCTTTTTGGAAGTTCAAGGCCCCATATTTGTGCGACATCTTTCTCGCCGCGTGTGGGGTAGCCATACAACAAGTTTTAAAAGACACACGTACGTTGATGATTTTCTTATTTTGTGTACAACTGGAGTTGATGATAAAGCAGACGGATGCCTCAACACCACCCTCAGGCATTTCCAAAATAGCTGCATGGGGCTCACATTCACCTACGAGCTCCCTGTTAATAATTCCATACGGTTTATTGATTTGGCCTTGAACTTCCAAAAAGAACATGTGTGTTGGAGATATGAAGCGCGATCGGGGAAAGGATTCCTACCCTTCGAATCTGAACATTCCAAAATTGTAAAACAAGGGGTCGCCACTGCAGCTCTGTCAGCCAGCCTCAGAAAGACTTGCCCCCACCAGAAGGGAAAAAGCTTTGAGAACCAAATGTCCAGGCTTCATGAGGCCGGATATCCAAAACCCTTCCTGGCCTCCATTTGCGAAAAGATTTGCCGCAACATCAAAAAAACTTGTCAAAGCAATAACCTCGATACACCAAAGAAGATCTTACGTTCACCTTTTGCGGTTATCCCATATATTCATGGGGTAACTCATAGGTTGAAAAAGATCGCAAGCAGACAAGGCGTAAATGTTGTATGCTCGGCACCCAACAAGGCACACGCAATGTGCAGGAAGGTGAATCTAGCCCAGGCTAACAATACAGGCAGCTGTGGCACAAAACACAAGACAGAATACGTTCCATGCAAAAAGGAGTCATATACAACATACCATTGTCATGTGGACGTTGTTACATTGGACAAACGGGACGTTGTGTAAATGACCGAGCGCGAGAGCATGCAGCCAACTTAAGAAATATGACTGCACCAGGACACTTGGCAGCTCACTGTAGAGCATGCATGTGCGAGGCCCAAGCTCGAAACGGTAACCATACTAGTCCACCACAAAGACCGGTTCGCCCGAGAAGTACTTGAGGCCTTAGCCATTGAAGAAAAAGAAGATCACTGCGTCAGTTCACCCTCTATTGCCCTACAGGAAAGTGAAAAGAAGTTCCTGCGAGACGCAGATGCCCATGGTGGTACAGGAAGATCAAAAAGAAGAAAAAGAAGAAGACGTGAAAAGGACAGCCACAACACCAGTAGAAGAGGAAGGTCAATCAATAAATAGTTGGTAGTCCAGCGTACAGACGTCTTTTCTCCTTTCTCTCCTAACACGTTTTTCTGTAAGTTCAGCTGGTTTCCACAATCTAAGTTTGCTACTCCTATTGTTGTCTTTTCTGTTCTGGAAGAAGAGAACACTTAACAATAGCGTAAGCAACACCAGTAGAAGAAAAAGCGAAGGTTTAATAAATAGTTGGTAGTCCAGCAATCCTTTCTTCTATCTCTAAAATTTTCTGTAAGTTCAGCGGGTTTCGCTAAAGAAACGAGACAGATTATTTTATTCTGAATCAGACTACTCTTCATGTTCTGAACATTTGCCTGCTTCAAAATAGCACCCTTTGCATTCAATACATTTTCTCCAATGAAACCTAACATTCTCTTTTTGTGAGATCCCTTTTAGCGTTGCAGGCGCGACTCTTTTCAGACTATCCTCTAAAGGGGTGTTATAAAAAAAATTAAATAAAGTTTTTCCATACAGTTTTTTTTTTCAATGCTGAAAGTTTTTGAGAATTGCAAAAAATAAATTTAAGTTATATTCTAAAAAAGAAAAAGAAAAACCTTATAGTGCAGTTTCTTTTTTTCAAAAGCTTAACACAAAATTCGATCACACCTCTCTAATATTACTCGCAGGCACGTCTTCTTCATCACGACAGGTAGGAGGTGCCTTTTGCTTCAGACTTCTGCCTATCTTATATACTCCACTCAAGATACTGTATCTCAAATACTTTCGGTAGTATGTCGGTGACATGCAAATACATTTCATCTAGAGTATTTACTACTTTATCATAATTACATTCCTCACTATCTTGTACTCAGTATCTCAAGTACATTTTCAACCTTCGAGAATCTTTGTCGCCGAAATAATCTACGGAACTATACACCGTTCCAAGTTGGGCTTCCTGGGCGGCGCCATTTTAACGAGTGTAGCGCCGCCTACCCTCATCCGGGCATTTGGGAGAATCTGAACCCGCCCGAATGACCGACCGCCATTACTGGACTGTTACCCTGCTCACCGGGTCACACCGATCACAGCTGCTTCTGCCGGCATGGCTGCCGTATTCGGCGCCCTCGGCTCATCGTCTTCGTCCATGGAGGAAAGTACTATCCTAATTGGTATGTCAGGCATGGGGAAAAGTGCATCCTGCTTTCCTGGCGTCTTTTTGTCGGTAATTTTTGGCGCGGTTCTGGGGCAGTCGTCGCTCCCAAACCGAACTCGGCGTTTCGATCGCTAGCGAAATTGGGGATCGCTAGTGAAATTGAGGATCGCTAGTGAAATTGAGGATTGAACGAAGCCAGGATGGCACGAATTACGGCGTGTGAATTTGCGCTGAACTCGAGTTGTCGCAGCTTGGGGGCGCCGGGAACATTTAAACTAACTTCGCGGTTAGCGGCTCAGACCTGCGCTGCCACGTCTGCTTTAATTGAAATAGTAGAAACCTCAAATTTAAATATGGATCGATATATAAATACCGAGTACAGATAGCAAGTGCGACAGATCCGTTTTTTTTTCTGATTTGGAATCCACTGTCACAATATTGGCACATTGATCTGCCTCCCTGTAATCGCCTCGCGTGAGAATTATTTGTGCGCAAACTGTGTCGCGGCGTGTACTACACGAGGCTGTGTTATATATATATATATATATATATATATATATATATATATATATATATATATATATATTGGAGAGTCTACCACAAAGCTAAGCCAAAGTCTGAGCTCTGTGCCCAGTCTTGCTGTGCACAGTGGCGTCAGAACAAAACGCCCCCCCCCCTTTCCCGTCTTCCTCCCATTTCCAAACTTTCCCAACACCATTGGCCATGCCAACCTTTCTTTTTTTTCTTTTTTTTTAGTTTTGCATTGGCTTTTTGCTTCATAAGCAATTCTCATTTTATTTTTAGGCTGCAAGGAATATCCTCATCCAGCTACGATTACCAGTTGGGTGCACGACACCAAGTTGCGGTGTCGTCCACAATACGCACTAACGTATTCATGGTAAATTGACAATTTCAGAAACCCCCAAAACGATCGAATTACGCATACCCGACCCTTCAATTTCGGCGGCGCATTTTCGTTCCACAACAGGCGTCGCCTGTCAATTACCACCTGAAGAAAGATAGAGTTATTAAATCAGTGGACCAGGAGTCACGCAACTGTTTTCTTTTTTCAGTGTCTAAGCCGCCCTCCGCTTGCCTTTCGGTCGTAGCCCAGGGGAAGGAACGGCACGGGTTCTCCGCAGTTCGCCGGCCGTCCAAGAAATGGTCGGAGCACACACGACAGCTCTTCGATGGCATGAAGTCTTTCCTGTTTAAATTCGCCAGCCACCGGCGTCGTAGGTCCGGAGCAGCGGGGAACCGGTGCAGCTTAAACATGCCTCTCCCACATTCATCCTGTTTGACAGCGTGGGTCTCGCACACTAAATCGGCGTTTATTTTACGTTTTTTTGTTATTTGTACAACCAATTACAGCACAGTGCTGCCCGGTCGATTCTTTTCTTGCATAGGCCATGGCACGCGCGAAAACACGCTATAATATCAAAGCGGCGCCTAACATTAGAGAGTTTTAGTAGATCGTTCCGATGACTCCGATAACGATACCCGATACTCTGCCTCCGCCTTTGCGCTGACATCGTATCGTTATCGGGGGTATCGTATAGGCATCGGAACGATCTACTAAAACTTTCTATTGTCAAAACAACTTGTCTCCGTACACTGCGCACGTGCTTTCTAGCAGTCCACTCCGTGAAGCAGACGAGCTTTCGAGGGAAAGGGGAGCGTTGGCGCAGCGCTCTGGTTCGGGAGTGTTTTTCCCTTTCTGCATCGACCTACTTGGAACGTTTCACGTTCAGTCCGAGCGCAGCGGACGCTAGGAGCCATCCCAGCCAATCCAGCGTTGAGAGAGTGTCATGTGACCTTGAGCTCCCTGTGTCGCTCTCCCCGACCGGCAGGTCACGCGACTTTCTCCCGGCGCTGGATCGGCTGGGATGGCTCGTGGCGTCCACTGCGCTCGGACTGAAGGTGAAGCAGAGTATAGGAAATCGTCAGACTCCAGGCCAAAGCTGAACCGATTGCAGACTTGGAGGCACGAGCAAGACGCAGTCTCCGAATGCCAACAAAAAGACCAAAGGGATAGATAGCCCCAAGTACGCTCGTCCTTATGTGTCCTCCTGTCCGTTTTTTTGTTTTTTTTTCAAGTTTTCCTTGATTGGCACGTTATGCTTGGAGCTAGCAAAGTGCTGGTGACGTCACCGGGACTTTACAGATTTTGTCCAAAGCTAGAATGGTTCAGACAGCGGAAGATTGTGACGCCAACGCTTTGTACGGTCACACTGGACCATTTTCGCAAATCGCCGGTTCAGGGGTTTCTGGTATGAAAATGTGCGAGCACGTTTTCGAGTGAGCGCGAACACTCCCTCGGACGAGGAAGCTAGATCCTGCTGGCTTTATTGAGCTGCAGTGACCAAGATTGGGCTTCCCCAAAGCCCCTTGTGTGTCCATCGTGGCTTAACTTGGGCTCCCAAGCTCGTTCATAAGAGTTTTTTTTTTATCTTTTTCTGAATGTGCAGGTTGCTCCATTCTCAAAATCTTCCAACCCAGTTTTCCGCCAGGGGCAGGCAGTGATTAAAACGGTTTCGTTGACCAAAGTTGAAAGCTGGGCTAGTTGGTGTAGGCCACGGTGGAAGAAATACATTTAGGTGATGACTCTGGCCGCTCTTCCTGTGGCGAGCGAGTGACCGAGACGGTGTTCGGAGCTAGCCTCGAACCAAGAGTAGTTAGTTCCGCGCCGCCGCGGAGGGCGGAGGTATGAGGTTCCTCCTCGGCGGCCACGGTGTCGGCGGCGTAGCGTGCTCGCCTTTTTTGCGGTGTGGTGGTGGTATGCGGCCAGTGGCTGGCCTCGTGTTTTGCTTTGGTGCTGTGTCGATCACAAACGCCGCCATCGTTCGTGCACGCAGGTGAGCCTTAACCCGAAAGAAGAAGAAGGAAGAGAACACAGATTTACGGACTCTGTCGACTTGGTGGCGGCATGGAGGCGGTGAGGTACAACAAGGGGTGAACGAGGGAATGCGGGGCCACCGCTGGGAGCAACAACCGGAGCGGTCGATTTGGGAGATATTCCATACTTGGGCGCCATCTATCCCCGTGCGAGTGAAGCGCGCTCGGTGGGCCGAACATAATGTTGCCGCCGCATCGGACAGAGAGTCATCACCTAAATGTTTCTTCCACCCTGGTGTAGGCTAACAAAATGTAGGTAAAACAGCGCAGAACGACAAAGACCAGAAGGAAGAAACAACCAAGACGGAGCAACCAAGACGGGCCTACATTATGTTTAGTTTCGTGGACACTCTTTTGTGTTGTTTGTGTTTCCCTCTTGACCTTCCTAATACTTTTGGACAGTTTGAAGGAACACGTGCTCCTCCTCGCAATTGGCTGAGGAGATAAATTACACGCTCTTCATTGTTGATCAGCGACAAAGGCTGCTGTCCTCTAGTCGATGTTTCTCCTGTGCGTGCATGTTTGTTATTCACTCGCTTGCGTACTCATCATGAAGTTTGGCTGCCTGATCAACTTCTAGTTTGGCAGTTAGGGATATGCAATGCCCGACTATGTGTCAAGTCCGCCGTATCGCATCAAGGTATATTACAAACGTAACGCGGAATGCGTCATGAGCCGGGCCTGTCGCCAAACTATAGCACGCCAGTTGCCATGCCTACAATACACGAGTCCCCCTTGTTCCTAAAATATTTCGGCACCCATTATGTAGCGTATTTCGAATTATTTCCCAGTAAACGTCGATTAGAGCAGCTAAGTCGCGTTTTGGAAGTCATAAAGAAAACAGCAGATTGGGATTTTAATCGAAGTCATCCCAAGTAGAGCACACCATTTGACATTTTCCTTTTTTGTATTACCAGGTTTCAGCCTAGTTGCCGAGTATATTCGAATGTAATTCGATTACTTTTTCAAAGTATTTGTATTCTATTCAAGATAGTTCGTAGTAAAAGTAAGTGAAATACAACTCTAACTATATTTTCAAATGGGTTTTTAGTATCTTAAATACTTTTGTTGAGCATTTGGCAAAACACTGCTTGAAGTTCGTTCGCTGTTAGAAAACGCGGTGGTTCAACTGCCGATTCAGACATGATAGAACCCTCTCAAACACCGGCACAGCGCTGCACGTCTACCTCCTTGCAAAGACAAAGAGGAAGCCCCCGTACTCAGCTTTTCTCCTTGCCAACGTTCCCTCCTGGAATATTTATCTATCCCCTCCGGGCAAACGTCGCCATTTTTGAGTGCGCCTAGGAGGGAGAAAACAGTCTTTGATAGCATCGCGATACCACTTAAGTTACCGTATCGCGATACTACTTAAGTTACAGTATCGCGATACTGCCCAAGTTAAAGAATCGCAATACTTGTATGCTATACTGTAACTCGTTACTTCTTCTGGTATCTTTTAACTGTAACTCGATACATTCTTTAAGTAATTCTAACGAAAAATTAAATTCTTTTTTTGAAAATGTAACTAAAAAGTATCTGCAAACATACAGATGTTTTTCGCAAAAAAGATTTACCATATTTTGTGAACATTACCGCGGGTTCGACCATCTGCCTAGATTGGGCCCCACATTGGAGGTGAAAAGTTGAAACAAAGACTCAAAACATTTTCTTTCGGGGGAGCGAAGTGCAGGCGCAGGGAGCAGAAGTTTTTCTACCTCTGTTTCTCTTTTTTCATCGCGCAGAAAATTTCACTTAAACATTTGCTTCATTTCCACCTTTTTGTGCGTGGCTCTCTGGCCCCGTCTTCACCCTTTCCGGCGTCATCGAACACCCCGCCTTTTCAGCCAAGCGACAGAGCCACCTGGCGGAAACAAGCGCCGCGAAGACACCTACCGGCGAACTGTTTAACGGCGCATGATAGCCTCTGTCGTCGGTGCCGCAGGAGTCGCGGCATTAGGGAGGGAAAGTCGTCTGCTCTTCCGCGCAGGCCGGTGCCGTGACGTCACTTCGCCCTGCTCTGATGGGAAGATCACTCCGGGCGGGAGGTCGGGGACTCGCGAGGGTAAACAAAGCGGTGTCGTCTGTCCACCGCGGCCATTGCGGAAGGCCTTTCTGTGGCTCTCGGAAATCGACAGCTAGTTCGTGAACCAGGATACGGCATACGGAAGAAAGAGACCGAAAATGCCCTCGAAGTGTACGTTACATCGCGAAAGAATTTACCCCGGGAACATACGAAGCACCAATATACGTCCCGGTCTGCGGCGGTCGTATGTTGACTTGAACACCTTCAACGTCAACACGGTAATGTGGGAGGCGATCGAGTGAGCCTTTTTATTTCTTGACGGAGGCCCGTTTTGGCTAGCAAGTGTCTCAGTGTCTACGTGAAGCATCGAAGAGTAGCTACAGCCCTCTTGGACGAGCTGAACGGGCTGCCGAGTTTTCGGAGGCCGATCTCCCGCAGCACTGGTACCCGGAGAACCGTGCCATAGCGCTCGCTGGGGTGAGTTACGTCGTCTTTGTACATTTCGTATTATTCAGAGACAGTTATACGTTAATAGAGTATAGCAAAGTAAAACAGGGAATGTTACGGAAAAGCAGCGGATTAGGCGATCGGTGCGGTACGACCGAGCCGAGTGCGAGTCGTCGGTTTTCCTTTTTTAACCCCCAGCGACAAGTTGTATGCCACTTGTCCAAACCGTTGGTGGGGTAGGATATCTGTATGTGGGTCATAAACTTCGCAGTCACAACTCGGTCTTGGGTGGTAGCCTCTTGTAGTAGTGATTACGCCGTGTCTGAGTGTCGTCCGACGGCACTCCTACACAGAGTTCAAGTGCCATCCGATGTCGCTTCACGCCAGTGGCGTAACCAGAAAAGGGGGGGGGGGGTGTTCAGTTCCTCACCTCCCTAATCACCCCTCCCCCCCCCCTGAAAAAAAACTTCATGGCTACGCCGATGGCTACGCGCGCGATCAAGCGCCACCCTAAGATGTTGAACTCACGACGCAATGTTATTCTGACGTGTGTTCCATCACTCGCTCGCGGCCGATTTGTTTCATCATAAAGCGCGAGTGAGGCAAACGCTGCGGAGCCGTTTTCATACCTGCCTAATAGTTTTCTTAGGTCCGTTACGTTGCAAGTGCATGAGTTCCCTCTACCCCATCATTCCAACAGAAACCACCGGCTGCCGGGCTACTGAAACCTCCCTCTGTTTAGAGGACATGCTGCAGGCCCTCTGTATTGCCCTCAGCGCCTGTCTGACTTCCAGAAGGTCTGCGTTTCACGGCCCCGTCGCCAGCTGGGAAGTTCTCTATGGAGGTAAGATTATGAGAGAAACCACTTTATGCATTCAGAGACAGCTTTCAGAAGTTGTCGAAGCCGAATACAGATGCTAATATCTGGAGTAAAAAATCAAATTATTAGTTGTTCTATGACTGATGCATCTATATTTTGCAAGCCACATATGGCAGGAAAGTGTTATGTGATTTTAACCAGGTTTCTCAAGCATTGAAAAGCTACGCATTTCAGACCACTGTAACGTTGTCGTTTAATATATGTTATTTCTTGGCACGCTGCTGTTACTGCAGTGTTGATGTTTGGACGTCCTTTTCTTGGTCGTCGACTGCAATGCTTGGGTGAAATAACTCAATCCATTACATCGTGGCCGTAAAGTGTCGTTCGCAATTGTCACTCTCTCTTCTCTTCTGGTTTATGTGGCTCAAATCACCGTAATGCAGTCAGCCTGGTTGTGGTTCTCTCGACACCACATTCTCACATGTCTGGCCGATCGTCTCGCCCTCGCACAAAGCTCAAACACCTCATCTTCGTCAATCTCCCGAACGCGCCTCGGTTGCCCGCTCGGCCACTATGGTCAGTCCCATGCCCACTGTTTATGACAACCTCCTTGATGTGACAAATCTAGTTTCTGTGTCCACACATCAATACAGGTTAGTGTACAATTTGTAAACTCGACGCTTCAAAGTAACAGTTTGAGCTTCCTCCAGCATCTACCAGCAATCAAGCTATGACAAAAGTCAAGGCTATAACTCCCAAGACTAAAAACCCAGGAGTATGAGAACAGAAGGGTAAGCGTATAATCTCAGAATTGGGAAAGGTGCCCTCGAGGTTTCTCTCTTAAAATAGTGGTATTGTTTTGAGTGGCTTTAAATTCAAGGAGTCTAAAAAGAGCAAAGAATGAAAAGGTCTTTGTACTGATTTGTTTGCCTTGGATGTTGGCAGGTGCTCGGTACAAACGGATTGAAATAGACACGTTAATTTATGCATTCTGTTGCGTAAAAAATGGGCCTGCACTAATCTTCAGTTGGTAATTGCATGGGAGGACAAATACGCTGCTCAACGGTGTAAACGAATTGTTCGACTACTGGGACGACTTTTTTTTTTATAGGAGACGACACATTGTTCAGCACCAGCTTCCCCTTGTAGGACGAAGTGCACGAGGGGGTCGCACCGCAAGCACATGGAAAGGGGGCACTGTGACCTCAAGGTCAAGCTTGTACATCTATCGGTACGGAGTCCTGGATGGATTTCCTGACCTGCTAATTGGTACTGATGGCCTATGAAGGTGAAATGTCCTTAGATCTAAGGGGATAACCTTACTAATGGTGCACTAAAGTTGTTTCGGACTCATTCTTTTATAACTTGAAAGAAATTTGCCTTCTTTAAAAGTTTTAAAGTGCAGAATTCGTTTCGGTAACTGTCCCATTACAACATCACTTGAAAGTAATTTGCCTTCATAATATTTTAAAATGCATAATTTGTTTCGGTAACTGTCCCATTACAACATCACTTGAAAGTAATTTGCCTTCATAATATTTTAAAATGCATAATTTGTTTCGGTAACTGTCCCATTACAACATGACTTGAAAGTAATTTGCCTTCCTGAAGTTTTAAAATGCAGAATTCGTTTCGGTAACTGTCCCACTACAACATAAGTGCACACTGAAACATTATCTCTTTTTCTGCTTTACGGAGAGAAAAGAAAGCCATCTCTCTGTCGCAATGGAGACTGATTGCATATGGAGACTGATTGCATCTCTCGTCGCAATGCGAGACTGATTGCATATTTTATATACGCTATCAGTTTTATAAGTGAATAAAAATGAAAGCATATTCACAAATGATTTGTGAATCCTTAGACTGATTGAAATGGGTAGTTTATGTTTGAGTCATTCAAATATGAAGTGAGAACCGGCTTTAGTGCACCTTTAAGAAGCCTTTGGGGCGCTTTGACTCAGCAGCACAGAACTCAACTCTGTTATTCCTACAATTTGTTTCACTCTTTATGCGAGCAAAGCTGAAGCTTTAAACACGAGCATGTTGCTTGACCAATGCTTGAACTGCCGTAAAATCGACGAAGTCTCTAGCTGTCGAGAATGATTGTCAAAAGAGGATAGTCGAACGACCCAGGTATTTGCTACACACACATATTTACCAATACGGACGGCAGTCCCCATACGTGAAATCCAGCAAGTCTTAACACTGAATAGTATATTCTAGGTACCACACAATGCTGCATTACCCAAACAAGGTTTAGTTGAAATAAATCTAAAAACACAGTACGCCCCATCACTGTGCTGACGAGCCACTTTACGGCAATCCGCCTGCAACATTGTTCTCTTTTTTTTACTTTCCTTGAACGCTGAGCAGAAATGCTTGAATAGGAAGCTCTCGGGTCTCGAGGCATTGTTATCCACAGTGGAAGATAACGCTAAAGGATATTCAGCATAAATGGGGACAATAGCGTGGTAACTTCCAAAAAAGGCCGGAAAACTCCGTATGTGCGGGACTGGTAGAGAAAAACATTGAGCAGGCTTCCACAACTCAAGACGATAGCAGAAAGTTTGTAGCAGCTCAGGCATGCGAGACTCGCACTAGGAACAATTTTTGAAAAGGTGTCCAACGATCTTCTTGCACGATGGGTATCAACAGACGCCAGAGGAGCAGGTCCCTAAGCTCTTATACACACGTTGTTTTCCCTATGCACCGGACATTTGGAAGCGTAGTATGTTTAAGTACTTATTAATTAGCGAGCATTGTTATACTTTCATTACGTGCGTTGCAATTATGCTGCCTGGAACGAGTCTTGGACTGGTGTTTTATGTCCTATTCCAGCCATGAATAGAAAATGGTCCCCAAGTGGCAACAAATGATGTCAGAAAAACTGGAGCGTCATGCTGTCGGACGTCATGATCCCGGCCGCTAACCGTAGAAGGTCCGGCAAAAAAAAAAAAAAAAAAAAAGCTCAAGCAAACGGGAGTGTCGCTGTCGTCACTGCGTCCCAACTTTTGACTGCACGAATTTCCGTGGACTGTCAAGCTGGACAGCAGCCTGCAGCAGAACAAGTGCCTGCCACATCTACCACCGCTGCTGGAACACTGCCAGGATCGTGGCTGGCGACAGCATGACACTACTACGACGTCATCAAGCAGAAATTGAGGCACAATTTACTCGAGTACAAGAAACACACCAGTCGAAGACTCCTTTCAGGCACTGTAGTTGCAAGGTAGACATTGAAAGCTTCGGTATGGAGTGGGTTCTAAATACAGCTTTTACCTGTGCTGTGTTCGGTCAACATTATGCAACTCAACACTTCAGTTATTGTTGCCAACTAAATATGTCATGAACTTGACCTCTACTTGCTTTCAAGCTGAAAGATTAAAGCGAAATGACTGTTTATTGGTTCCATGCCTGTTCTTAAACTTGTTTGGGATTGTAGTGGTTCATGTTGCCGGTACATTTAATTTTCATTTCAGCAAGGAATAATTTAGAGAGAGAGGGTTTCAGGCATGATGCTTTTACTTTCATAAAGTGCAAGAATGCGAAAATTAGATTTGGGTCTTGTGGGAACCACGTGTTCCCCGCATCCCTATCTAGGCCTAGCTCAGGCAGGCCGTGGGACGTCGCCACGTGGGGGCGCGTCCCGGATGCGAGGGCGAAGCCGTATTCCCTGGTGGGCGGCTTTCCCTCGTCCTTCTCGGGTGATTTGCCGAAGGCACACCCCTCGGGATCATGACTTGGACGCGTCCGCCCCTCCGGGGAGCCAACCTACATCCGACCCACCCCGGGCGCGTCCATTCCCGCAGGCTATATAAGACGGCCCTAATCCAACGGGCGGGACTCTCGCTGGGGGAGGCTCTGCTCGACGGAGCCTTCCTATTCTTTATCTGATCCTTCCCCCTCCGTGATACTGTCAATTGCGGCAGCGCGGACTCCGACTGGCGATCCTGTCAAAAGAGACAGCGCCTTCATCTCCAACATTGTTGGCCCTCTGGGCAAGCGTGTGACACTTGCAGTCAATAAACACGTTATTATCCGGACCCAAGGAACCTTCTGTGTTTCTAAGTGGTACCCCCTAAGGGGAAACCCACAGTCTGTAAACTGTTTTCATGTACTCAAAATGTGTGCCACTGCTATACTGTTCCATACAAAGCACATCAAGCAATAATATAAAAGCTACTGCTGCGAGAGTGGCTACACCTGACATATCATTCGCTTTATAGCCTGCACGGGTAATACACAGACAAAATTGTGTGCTGGTGCAAGTAGCTTTGACAGGAGCATATAATGTATGAAACAGAGCAGGGGCGTATATCTGTTCGAAGTCGGGGGGGGGGGGGGGGGCATAGAGTTTGCAGTGGCAGCCATTTTAAAAATAGCTTCCTATATAAAAATGTAATGCAAAAATGAAATATAAAAACCACAAAAAACAGCCCAGTTTTTTTTTATATAGCAGCACTGAACTTCGCGATTTCGAGTGTCGGCGATGTAATTATCATAACAAGATGATTTGAGAGTCTTGTTTTGTTTCTATACAAGTAAGGGTTTAAATAAATAAATGGGAATACCAGTTCGTCAGTGAGCATATTTAAAAATACAAGTTGATGGTGACTTACCTGTAGACTAAATACAACACTCGCACGTCGACAGTGCAGTGTTTGAAAAGCGGGGCGTTTGATCTGTCCTTGGTAGATGAGAAATTCAGCCAGCGCAGTACGGCCATACAAGCATTGAGGCCGCCGGGCTTTGGCCGCGCGTGCGCCGAAGTGTTATCAAGGCAGAAAGCGGGTGGCCAATATTGAGACGCCTGGGGTACCTCGACAGGAGTTAAAGCGCTGCAGGAAGGGTCTCAGCCGCCACATGGGGCTGCGGTGGAAGGGAGAAACAACCCCTCATTTGAGGGCCGTAGAAGAGCGCGCCTGTTCGCTCCAGTCGGCCTTGGGAACGGGGCTCCCGGGTCGCTGGAATTAGGGAGTTTTTGTACACTCTTTTCCCACCTCCGCTACGCCCTTCAGAACAAAGACGCCACTACTGCGCATGCGCGACGCTAGCTTTGCCTGCAGAGTCCCAGATCTCGTAGCGGTTTGCGGAGAACGTTGCGGGACAGCCGAAACCATCTACGAAAACTCTCTATTAACCATTTGTACTGGACGATTCACAAAACGAAAACCGGCCATGAGTGGTGGCGAGGCGCGCGCGGCGGCGGCGGAGCGCGCGGTGGCGGCGTCTCCGGCGCGCCAGCTGTGCGCCGTGTGACGTCACTGCTCCTCGCGCTTGCGCAGCACGGAGCACGGCGCATTATGCGAGCCACGCGAAACTGCTCAACCTCGGCCAGTGTAGCTCACGCTACAAAAACCGGCCATGAGCGGTGGTGATCACCCTCTGAAGAAATTGGGGGCGCGGTGCGGAAGAGAGTCGGGCGTTCGCTTTTGGACAGTGCAGTTCCGCTAAACCAAATTCACACCAAGTCGTCAAGGCAACCGACTGGCGGACCATACCACAGTCTCACCACCCCACACACAGGAAGAGGGGCGTCAGAGACCGCCCAGTCACTGCCGGCTTTGACTTTTCCTTCACTCGTGACATCCCGCGCACATGATTGAGAGCTCGCCACCTACTCTCCCCTTTTATTATGTTACACCTGGCCGATATGGGTCAAGAAAATATCAAACAATATTAGGAACTTTTTTTTTCATAGAAAACATTGGTCACGGCAGTTCATCTAGTGTAAGAGTAACCTCTGACGTCTGTGTTTATTCAGGAAACTCTTTTCCCAGTCGCCATAAGCAACCTGGCTTTGAAAATCCAGCTTGTCAAGGGATCGGCCCTCCAACTGATTCCTTACATATATGCCGATTTCAAATAACGATGGATGTTTCCGGGTGAAACTAAATCTGATCAGGTGAATGCGAACTCCAGACAGAGGCGGACAGCACTCTAAAACTGATTTTTATTGAACTCTGGAATAGAGCAAACACACCACGCATTACCTATCGAGAGCTCAGTTGTATTTTTAAGTTTGGTTAATGATAGCGAAAACTATCGGAGATAAAGAGATAAATAAATGACGAAGTTCACTTTTACTTGTACCAATCATTTACTTGTACCAAAACAGAGAGAGCCTGGATTTATTGTGAACGTAATGAATCAGTAGGGAGGCGCTGATCAGTAATTGTCCCCGGGAATCAATTGTAATCGGGGTTCTGTACATGAGGAGTTTGTTTTGGGGGTATTGATATTTTGTGGTATACTTTTCTTTTGATAAATCTGGAGTTTTTTGTTTCGTTTTTGTAATTTTATAATATTAAGAGTGAATTTCTTAGCTTTTTCGATCTGTGGCTTCTACGCTCGTACACTTATTTTGGAGCTGTCTGCCTTTCTCTCTTTTGTGTTTTCTGAATTTCCAACAGAAAGGCTGCTTATGAGGGAAACTAACATATCAATGAGAGAGTACGCGCAAAGTAGGTCAATCGGTCGTTGAGCTGTACCTTATTTTATTCGAAGTCTCGAGACACTGCGGACACACTTTCCTGCCTTAACTACTTATTTGGCTGTAGTGAGCTTGGCGAAGCCTGTCTCCTTGTGTTTCGACAGCATTTTTATTGGCATTCTAGAGTATTTTTGCAGTCCTTACTTTTTCGTGTATAACCATATCGCAAAATTTGATAAATTAAAAATGGACTATACTCTGTTTCACCTTATGATGTACCGCAGGAAAGGCTACAAGCGCGAGCTCCTTGCTCTAGGGCACATCTCGGCGGCACAAGCTCTCGTGCGTTAAGAGTAGCTCCCAACGCTATGAGCTCGCGCTTCTAGCCTTGTCTGCGGTACAACATCAGGTGAAACGGAGTATAGTGGTTCTCTCGTCTGTGGCAAGCCGCTGGTTCTGAAATGTTCGTGCCTGGTTCACAATTTGATAGAGCTTAGCATCCGGGCATGAGTCACTGTTATCGAGAGCCGTCATATTTTTACAGCGAAGCTGTATACCTCTACCAGCCGAGAAAATGTTCGTGTCGTTGGCGTTGTAAGCAAAAAAAAAAACTCCCGGTGAACAATTGAAGGCAAAACAGCATATCTCCTTTGAAATCAGGCATACAGCATACAGCTCAGTATCCGTTTCAATAAAGAAAACCACAAAACAAGCATCAACAAAACAAGCATCAAAACCACATGATGGATGATAAGGCGCGTGTGAACAATAGGAACACCCTCCCACGCGTTCCGGTAAAGATTAGGTTTGCAGCCGCTTCGAAAGGGTTTGACGTCATTCGAAGCCCACGTGTGAAGTGCGAACCGCATAATTAATGATAACGGCGCCTGCGAACAATGCGAAGCACGTTCCTTCTCCCCGCGCGTGTTTCCGTGCTGGTGTTTTCACGAAGTGTTGGTGTTTTCACGAAAAGAAAAGACTTCAGAATATTGAAGCGAAAAGTACAAACACCACGCATACAACATACAGCACAACATTCGTTTCAATAAATAACAAGCACAAAACAAGCATCCTAACCATATATTGAATGATAAGGAGCTCCTAAAAACAATGTGAAGCACGTACCGTTCACCGCATACGTTCCCGGTGAAGATTACTGTTGCCAAAGCTGCCGCGGCGACGGCGGCTTTCGACGTGGAGAGTGACGTCACTAGCCTTTCATATATAAAAGAAGAACCCGCCTATACCCTGTTTCACCTTGCGTCCGGACGCAGCGGATGCTACGAGCTATCTTAGCCAATCCCGTTCTGTGGACGTGGCCTGTGATACGCTTTCCGCGCGTCGCTGTGCCCCCTCTCTAAGGTCATGTGACACTCACACGGCCTCCGATTGGCTCCGATGGCTCGTAACATCCGCTGTGCTTAGACGTAAGATGAAACAGAGTATAGCAACTGATTTCACTGTTGCTGCAGCACCGCGACGAATAGGCCACGCGTAGTTAGGACTCCCGAGGAGCAGCGTGAATACTAGGAGCGGCAAAGAGAAAGAAACGGCAATACGACCAGCGGCGGCGTGCTGCGACCGGCGGCGGCATTTTGTGTAGTGCAGTAGGCAATCGTTGCAGGTGATACCACAGCTTCGCTGACCAACCACCTTCACAGCGTGGATTGGAGGCCCAACTTTTTTACGGCGGGCTTTTTCACACAGGCGGCTAGAACTGCAACCAATTTTTTGTTTAAAAACAGGTTGTAAAAATGTCTCGGGTGACCTCTTGTTAGAACGCGTGACATGGATATATAAATGCAGGGGTTATTTTTGGACATTATACTATATTTACGTAAACTAAAGGAACTTTGATTTTGTTATCCGAGAAACAGGAATGAAGAAGGAGGCGACGCACAGAGGTATCGAGGCCTGACTGTGTGTAGTTCCCTTTTCTTCCTCATTTGAAAATATTGAAAGTTCCCCAACGTGCCTGTCAAAAAGTAGGGGTCAAATAAAAAAAATAAAAAACAGTATTGACTGATTCTGAGGTTCAGCGACAAAATTACGTGAAAAGAACAGGAGAGCCAGATTGTACCGGTGACTAGCGATCGGGCCACGCTAGAAAAAAAAGAAGAGAAAGAAACGCGAAGAGGCGAGGACACGAGAGCATAACAAACAAAACTAAATTTAAAACTGGAATAAACTCAGCCACGCACGGCAACCCGAAAACCAACAGAAACACACTCCGAGCGCGAAGCTACGGATTTCATGCAAGCCAGAAATTAACGCAAATAAGACTCGACATCCATAAAACAAAACCAAGAAACAAAGAAAAAACGAGGACCGCAATCTCAACGCTGACCAAACAAGGAAAGGAAATGATTCAGCACGAACGCTACCACTACACCACATCGGATCGCCCCCGAAAAACCCAACAGCGACAGTAAACTGATCTAAAACGTTTCAAAGTTCCCCACTTCGCTCTACATTGCCAGAGGTTGAAGCCGAACGGCCAAAGAAACGAGTCGTAACTCGCCGATAGAGTCAGAGTCCCCAACGCTGCCAGAAGCCTGGAGTCATTGGCCAGAGAAGGGGTCGTTTCAGTGTTCAAACTGTTCATCCGACGCTCGGAGAGGAGTCGTCACCAGACACAACACTCACGCTCCCACCAGATTAACCGCTCTCAAACTCGACAAACAAGACACAAACCTCAAACAGAAAAAAAAAAATACCCGAAGACCTAAGTAAAGACAGGAAACATCTGAGCTAGCAGCGACCGGGCCCGCTCCGGGGCTTCACCTTAGTTACAAAATCCTCTTATATACGTTCTTGCCAACAACCAACATGCTGACCCCGGCTTTGGGGTCAGCCATCTTCCAGAAAAGAAAGTCTACCCGGTATTGACCCGAATGGCAACACATATTACAGTTTCCGACAACCAAACACACGCACGGATTCATTTCTCCGTACCAGTTCAGGAACAACAATTATTGCCAATACACAGAAAACGACAACTACTACAAAAAGCAGACAGAGCAAAGCCTCCAAAAAGCGCGCCAGCCAGTGGAAACATCTCCGATTTGGGAATAAAGAAAAAATTACACCATCTTCCCGAGGGGAACCATGGGGTGATGCGGAGCATCGTGTTGGTTCCGAGGAAAGAGTCAGTTGCGTGCTGACGTCGAGAGATGGCGCCACCGACTGCCCTAGCGTTACCCCCTACGCGAGCCTTCGTCGCGGCTCGCGGCAGAGAAACTTGGAACGCTCGCCGCTCGCCGTTTATTTTTTTCACACTTGAAGGAGAGGAGACTAGAGGAGAGAGAGTTGCGCGTGCGCGCGCGGTGTGGTAGAAGCGAACGCACGCGCAGTGCACGCAGCTGGTAGAGAGAGAGAGCGGAGAGAGTAACGCGCAGCTGTTGGAGAGAGGGAAGGAGGAGAGTTGCGCGTGCGTAGTGTGAGTGCGGACTACAAGGCCGCGGGACATAGACCCGAGCAAGAGATGCTCCGCATCTAAAAAAACGAGGATAGCTCGGTGATACCCAGTATCCCGGCGGCGCCTTTTCCTGCCAAGTAAGCAACATTCGAGCGTCAGCATAGAGTAACTGTATATGCTCCGCTTGCGGAGCAGAGTACCGCAATGGTGCCATTCTGGAGTCAAGCGCTGCGGGAAGCCACGGTCGGTTTTTGCAGGGGCCACGAAGGCGCAGACGCGAGGCGGCGTGCTGTGGCGTGCTGTGGCGCGCTGCGTAAGAAAAATAGTGCGGCGTGCGGCGACGAGCCGTGCATGCGCCGTCATCGTTCTCCCGTCGTTTCCTGTTTCCCTCTCGATTGCAAGAAACGCACCCGAGGGTCCCGCGGGTCGCGTGTGAAGTGAAGTCGTCAAGTCGCCGCTTTTTTGCCCGCGATGGTCGCTTTTGCGATGAAAGTTATCGCGCGACTAGATCGCATCGCCGGTGGGAACGCGCCTTTACCGAGACGCATATAGCATCGCAAGCCCGCTGTCTGCTCAGCTTTTGGAGGACCTTTCCCCTCGAGCGATCGCAAGACGCAAAAGAACGCAGGCCTGCTTATTTTCCCCTTGTGTTTAATCGAAGAGCGGGTGCCGCCGCTCAACCTTTGACTTTTCTTTTTTTTTTTTAGCAGGCAGTTTATTTGGTTTATTGTAGACTGAGCAGTGCTTTACCTTCGTGCGTCCCAATTATATGCGAATCTGAGGAAAGTCGAGCACCCGCATTTTCATGCTAAAATAGTGTACAACTTTTTTCTCTTTTTTATCCAAAGTTTTTGCCATTTCGCGAATTCGAGACGCCCGAATAGGGCTCTTGGAGATCGTGTCTCGCCGTCGGAATCCGGTACAAGCTCTTGCCGCTGTCCGCTCGATTTGTGCACTTGGTAACACTACAGCCTGTCATTTTCACGGGGCTCTTTCTACGCGCATGCAAAATTCATTACGGTAAACGACGCAGCGGCTGACGAAAATGCCGTCCCCTTGCTTTCGAACGAGAGCTCGCCGACTCGCCAAGATGGCCGGATGCGCCGGTCCCGTATCGCGTATCACTCCGCGACAGCCGCAGACGCGGGCAACGCGATCGTCGTCCGTGTCGTCTGCTTCACATACCTTGGAAACGGATGTCCTAAAACATCGCTCGCGTTATAAAAAAACAGGATTGTACTGTACCCAGTTGGCGCACATAATGTTCAATGACTTAGGAAGCTTTCGGTTCGTTTAATTTTAGTCTAGGATCTATGTTTTTCGAACGCAAAGCGGAAAATATGTTCCCCCGAAACTCGGCGCTCTGGAAGGCCGCTTTCCCGCACGAAGGTCGGCTCCAGTTCTGCCCACGTGACCACTCCTCCGCCAATACGGAGATGGCGGCGAAAGGAAAAGGAACGCGATACTCTGGCTCTGCAAGCAGAGCCTATACAGTTACTCTACGTCAGCACACCCACAGCACACCCTCGCAGACTGTGAGGTCAACCCCACAAAACTGTGCCCAAAGATTAACCGTAATTCGTCGCCCGCCGTCGCCCATAAAGCCAACCCCGCAAACGAGCAAACCCGTTGAGGACCAAATAAGGAAAACGACTGGGAGAGCGGAGATTAAAAGCGGCACCATGCTCATTCAGGGCTGTTAAGTACCTAGGTACAAGTAGCTGGAAATCGGTATCTAGGTACTTTTGTTGTACCTGAGGTGCAAACCTGGGTACCTTCATTTCTCGGTATCTGTATCTGTATCTTATGTACATTTTTCAGTAACTTGTACCTAAGTGAAGTTAATTTTGCAGGTACTTTGCTATTCACTTCGCCAAAGAGGTAGAAACTATAAATCTTGAAGCATTTACACACTACCATGTGCCGCGATCAGACGTTGAGTTGGGTGCGACCTGGGAGGCACTGACTTGATCGAACGACGTTTTAGCCAACGAAGCCCTTCCCGTGATGTTTCATCGAACGACACTTTAGCGAATGGTGCTGTTCATTTGAGCGAACGGTGGATTAGCGATGCCATTTTAGCGACACCAATTTACCGAATCGCTTCGGAACTGCGTTTAGAGAAAATAGCGACCTGCTTCCTTCATCTCAAACCAAAATCGACTTCAGGGCGTGTTTTAAAGCTCCTCTGACAGCTATACAAGGGAGGAGATAACTCGAAAGATGCGAGCAGTTTCTATTGCCTGTATCTTGTTCTGGTGGTGGCTCTCTTCTGCCATAAATACAATATAAAATATAATTGGAAATAAATTATAATTACAATCGTAAAGCAATGTAACATCGCGTACATAATACAGTTTCCACTCAATAAATCGGCCTCAAATTTTTAGTTATCCAAATGAAAAGTTAAAAAAACGCTTATTTTACTCTTAACTAACAAAAACAAAAACAAAACAAAAAAACGACGAAGCTTGAAATTTTTTGCTCGTCGTCGCGAAGGTTAGGTGCATATGCACTTGACTCATGCGTCTCTTCACGCAGCCGACGTCTTCTGGGCCCGTCGACGTCAGCACCGGCTCTGAGGGCAAGAACGTCAACAAGCGAGTTTCGGCGGTTTCGGCGTGACATAATAAACAGTGGAAGCTGTGGCCTCGGTGAACCAATCGAAGCGTGGGGATAAGGCACGTGAGGACTCAACTCCGATGTGGACATCACGCTGACACCAATAAAGCAGATTTATCAAACTCGCTTTTGTGTGCATCCTTAGTATAAATAGTTTTACTTCCAATATATTCTGACCATTTTGGGGAAAATAAATAAAGTATCTTTGAAGTAACAGTACCTGTACCTAGGTACATTTTTTCAAGCGAGTACCTAGGTACCTTTTTGTATGGATAACTGTAACTCTATCTTAGGAACATTTTTGAAGTAACTTTTCCAACCCTGTGCTCATCAAAAGAAAGAAAAAATTAAGAAACGCCTGAATTTGTTTCAGTGCAGCCTTTACCTTCTCTGTAATTCTTATTATGAGAAAGTTCTGTGGACAACTGGATGAGGCCATTCTTCAACAAAAAAGAAACTCTCGAGTCCTTCCTTGCTTTTCCCGCGTCTGTGTTGTGCTTCTCCGACCCTTCGATACTGACAAAGGGGGGGGGGAGGGGGGGGGGGGTCGCCGGTGTAATTTTTAAAAAGGGGGACACTTTCACATGGTGCCCTCCCTCGTCAAACACACGGGGGGAACCGGACCCCCCCCCCCCCCCAGGGATATACGCCGCGTATATATATATATATATATATATATATATATATATATATATATATATATATATATATATATATATATATATACAGGGTGTTTCACGAAAGGTGGACAAATTCGATATTGCGAAAACTACGCGTCGCACCAAAAAAAGGCTTGTGTCGTTTTGGTCCTGGGCCAGGGGCCTTTTTAGGAAAATTATTAAAGTCCGAGATCATTATATTTTTAATTATTTTTGCGTAATTAACTTTTTTTAATATTGGGTTTAAGGGCATGGTTTCAATTAGAAAAATGCTCAGCATCGTCAAAAAACACTAAATCAACAAATTGCAGAGCGATAGAAAGCACGCGAAGCATTTTACGACTTTCTGAAAAACCGTACAAATCCGACGGGTTTTTAAGCTTCGGTTTGTTATCGGAGCGCATCTCAGCCCCGGCCGTAAAATGCTACGCGTGCCTTCGATCGTTCTGCTATTTGTTGATTTAGTGTTTTTCGACGATGCTGAGCAATTTTCTAATTGAAACCATGCAGTTAAACGCAATAATAAAAAAGTTAATTACGCGAAAATAATTAACAATTTAATTATCTCGGACTTTAATAATCTTCCCTGAGTAGGCCCCTGGCCCAGAACCAAAAGACACAAGCCTTTTTTGTTGCAACGTGTAGTTTTCGCAATATCGAATTTGTCCACCTTTCGTGAAACACCCTGTATAATATATATATATATATATATATATATATATATATATATATATATATATATATATAATTCAAGTACACCACGGTGCAACGTACTTGAAGTAACGTACTATAAATACAATATATTTAAAGGTAAAGCACAGGTACTTTTCCCCCAAGCTTTCATGATGCCCTTTCATTCCCTATACAGTGTTCTTTTAACTGGTATGCATTGCTCCAGGAGTAATCGGTGGTGCATTAGTTTTTTTACAGAAATGGCAGCAAATATCGTATAAAGTCAGTCTCCGCAGTGTAGTTGTCTTACTCTCACTGACGAGCTGTTCTGACACAGTCTACTTATTAGGAACTTATTTGTGTCGGTCTCTATAGCCGCCATTTCCTCACTCAGAGAATTGACCTGATGACGTTTCGAAAGAACGCGTTTTCACACGACGATACGTCACTTTTTGTTTTCAAATTCGGGGAATGTACACTGAAGACGGGAGTTTTACTTTCTTCCGAAAGTGCCAGAAAAATACTTTAGTAGAGTACAAGCTCATGCTCAGAGAATGTACTTCAGGTAAAATACAAGTTTTCTAAACAGTAGTACTTTAAGCATCAGGTACTAGAGCACTTCCCAACACTGCTTGTTTATTTTTATTTTTTATATAAAAACGTTGGGGAATTACTAAAGTTTCTCGAACGATCTTCGAGTCTTTGAAGATCTGTATATTCTCAGTTTGGGAAGGAAAGGCAACGCAAAAAGGTCATCTTTGCGTTGCCCTTTGGCACGCGTTTCTTTGAGTACAGCACAAACTGCGAGAGCACCAGATGAGCATCAGAACGGGTGCTGCATTTCTTTGCCTCCTTTGAGTGAGGATGCATGTGTACACTTCCTGTAGTGGGCGAGAGTTCCCACGTTGGGAAGAAGCGGGGATCAGCCCTTTCTTCAAATTGGTCAAGTCTCCTTGAGCTTCGGGACACAAAGAAACGACACCTCGGCGCTCAATCCGCAGTTACTCGATCTCACGACGTGTCTCACTGCTTCCCGCGCCTCGTAGCGGGGTTGTTGCAGTGGGGGCTCGTAAGTAAAGGGTGGTGGAATTTGGCCATCCACGTTGGTGGTAATGCTGGTTGTGTTGGGAGCTTGCAGAGGCATATCATTTACCATCTAGTGTAACCAGATGGGATAGGACACTCCTCCGAAGGAAAAAGGGCAGCGTGTCGCGCTTTCCTTGCGGGTCGTGCGGTCTCCCTACGTTCTAAAGGGTCCATAAAGACCCGAGGTGGATTGGGCTCAGAGGGCTAACGCAGCCTTGCGAGGGTTCAAAGGTATGTAATAGATCTCCCGCGGCCGCATTCGCCTTCTCGTTGCCCGGTATGTCAGCGTGGCCGTGTAACCACGTTACTACAATTTTCCCCCAATGGCAGAAATTCCTTGCATAGGGACCAGAGCTCCAGAACTGTCACGCTGCGACTGGTTAGACACGTGCATTACCATAAAGTTTCTTGGGAGTCGGTGAAAACATGCAACCGCCTGCCATGTTGGTGACTGCTGATGACCCAAAAGGTGGCCTGGAGCTCCGCAGCTTTTGAACTTAGGGTGTTCTGCGCAAGTTTACAACATGTCTGCTGGGCGGTATGTGAGCGATATCCGACGGTGGTTTCCTGTCGTCTGCCCGGTCAGTGTCTGAGTAGATAAGCAAACTTAGCGGCTTCGCCTCCAGCGAGGCAAGGGCTTTGATGTGCCGAGTTGCAGCCGTGCGCTTTCGATGGACAGGACTCGGGCCGTGGGACTGAGGAAGTGGCTGTGAGTTCACCAGAAACGCACCCTCCCACGGAGGGGGTGGGGTGGGGGGTTGTGAACTTAATTAAAATAGGCTTGTCCTGTCAAATTTATTTACACAAATACTACATTGTGTAGTTTTTCTCACCAATGTCTTAAAATTAAGGTTGGAGGAACCTTTCGTAGAACCACCATACGTTCTGCCAGTTGTTCCTTTTAAGTAACATTAATTTTAAAATTGTCTGAAAATGCGCTCAAAACAGTCAAAACGGTCATATTGCTGGATTTTATAAAGAATCTACAGCGCTTTCAGTGGAAAATCTAAGGGTCATGCACCTCCAAAAGAATCAACACTCTCGTGCATTCCTGAAACTCAGGTTTGTGTAAAGAAATTGGCCCATTCAGTGACGGTGGGTGCAACCCCACTCTGGAAGCAGCTTCGCTTCTGTTTTGTCGATTTTTAACCTTTTATCCATGCTTTCTACAGTCATAAAGTTAATGTCGAATGAAAGAACTTCTTTGCGACAATACTTTCATGTCTCAATATTATGTTTATTCTTAATTGTTAGCATATTACTCAAGTTTTAATAGACCGTCGTTTGTGATACTTAACATTTTTTTGTCTCGACTTATAACGCGTCAATGTCCGCGATAATTTACGTGAACAGTCTTTTGAATGTAGTCAAGTAAAAAAATGAAAGCCGTTTACAACTCCCTGTAACGCCGAATTAGAGCGCAGGTCTTGAGGAGGAGGAGTGAAGGGTACTGAGGGGAAGGTATACCCCTTCTCCCTCCTACTCACCTCCTCATCCTGTCTGCTATTCCTCCCTCCGAGCGGCGTCGCCGTCGCCTCACGAGGGTCACGTGACCTCACGGGGTCACGTAACCCCTGTGAGGTCACGCGACAATGACGATGATGTCATCGTGATGACGTCATCAGTGATGTCACCGATGACGTCATCATCATTAATGACGTCATCGTCACTGATGACGTCATAGGCATCGTCACTGATGACGTAATCAGTGACGTCACCACTGACGTCACGCGTCCCATAATGCACCGCGCGGTTACGCCGACGGCGACGGCGACGCCGCTCAAGCCGGAAACGGGCGCCTAAGAACTGCGCTCTAAAACTTTAAGCCTTTCCACACTGGTGAGGGAAGACCAGCGAAGCTGTGCTATGGTGGGACGACCTCAATGACTACTTCTTGTACGGCCTCAAGGACGACGCCTAGAGGACGACGTCTAAAATGACCTCAAGGACAACCTCAAGGACGACCTCGAGGACGACGCCTAGAGGACGACGCCTAGAGGACGACCTCAGGGGTCTAGGACGACCTCAAGGGCGACGCCTAGGACGACCTCGAGGACGACGTCTAGGACAACCTCGAGGACGACTTCTAGGACGACCTCGAAGACGACGCCTAGGACGACCCCTATGATAACTTCTAGGACGACCTCGAGGACAACCTCTCGGACGACCTCAAAGCGGCGTCTAGGACGACGCCAAGGACGACCTCTAGGACGACCTCGAGGACGACTTCTAGGATGACTCCTAGAGAAATTCAGCCTTTCCACTCTGGTGAAAACCAGAGTCGAAAGCCCGGAAAAGTTGCCGTAATCTATGAGCGACGGCGGCAACCAAACAACCGGCAAGATGGTTGTCTGGTTGCCGTCGTCGCTCATAGATGGCGGTAGCTGTCCAGAATTTTGTGTCGACATTTATTTGGTGACGGACACGAAACTGGGGATACTATACTTTGGCTCATCCTACGATGGACTAAAGACCAAAGTCACGGACCGCCAGATCCAGTCACGAGCCACTTAGAAATTGTTTGCTATTTCGCTTCGATGCACGTATCGGGGCCCGCGTCTCGGATCACTGATGGGGATGGGCGGACAGCGGTCCGAATCGAACAGAAGTAAGTGACTTAACAATTTTAGGTGCAAAAAAAGCCACGATGTACACGCTCTTCGCAGTGTCGAAGCTATAGAAATGGTGCAGCACTTTTGGATTCGGAGCATTATTCGTCTACCCCTAATCAATGCTCAACATGTGTCATGATTTGGGAAAAGGAAAGGAAGAAAGAGAAGTGAAAAAAGAAGACCGGTATCACGGGTGCAAGAGGCATTCGAAGCTGAACAAAGAGCCGCGACGGTCGGCTGCTCGAACGGTACGTTACCCGGCCTCCGTCCCGGCGTCAGTGTGGTCAACGTAACCGGCTTCGTCCCGGGATTGAGGCACCCAAACCCGAGATAACCAATCCCCTCCCGACATCGCGGCACGCACTACTACACCAACGATCAAGGGGCGAAACATTCAAGGGCACGAGCGACCCGAGTGCCTTGGCTGGGCCGGTTTGCTCATCTTGCGGCCATGGCCGCGGCTGCGGCCAAGAGGGATTTTTATGTCACGTGACCAGCTCCATTGGGACGAGGAAGTAACTAGCGTACCTGCCTAATGGCGGAAATATTCGTGCCGCTTCGAATACGAAAGTCTAATTTCGCTCGCAGAAACGGACTGCCAATGCTTTTAACTGGAGTCCAATTAACCGCCCCTTTATACTTTAGGAGCGGCAGGTAAAGATATCGCCAGGAAAGGTAAATATTAGTCAAAATAAAGGAAGAATGACGCGAGATAAAACCGGTGACAGTATATTTATATCGCCGGGCCAACACCAAAGACCTAAGCCTTCTGCTTTAGTCGAAGGCTTCGAAATGCTGAACCGCCTCGTACAACAAAATCTATTTTTGTGGAGCAAGGGGCTCAACTACGCTGTGCATATGCAGCGCAAAACGTTCAACCTGACTGGTTTCCACTTCTAGATGCATGCATAGGACTGCCAGATTTTTGAAAATTTGTTTGTTGGGGGCTTTAATAAGCTCATTAATTATCTATGTCAATCCTCTAGATCTTTAGCATAGATATAGTTTGAGCTTTTTTGTGTGTCTTTCTGTTCTTCGTTGGGTGTAGCGTGTATCAATATCAAAGCAAATGGCCAAATGTAAAAGATGCCAAGTTTGATTGCGAGATCAATAGTGCCTTGTATATATTATTTATTTGTGTAAATGTATGCTGTCTTGCCTGGATGAATGTGTCTTTTGTTATATAACTTCCTTGTAATAAAGATATAAAAAAAACTTCTGCTTTAGTCGAGGGGAGGAGCGCCACTACTTGTCGTCGCGGCGTGAAAGTTCCGGGTTCAAACCTCGCCGGAAACATCTTTATTTGTATTTTTTCTGTGCTTATTTCGAAAGAGTTTTTTTTTTTTAGTTGACACAACTACAGTGTGTATAACTACGAATTAGGCGCCTCCTGTTATTGAAAAGAGTTGCTAGCAAGAGGCGTTGTAAATTTGAAAACACATAAAGTGCAGTAGTTCCTGGGGGAAGACAGCTTTTTCGGCCTCGTTTGTGTTCAAGTCATACCGATGCTGTAATCTTGAATTCCTTTTAATGAACTATAGCGAAACGATTGCGTTAGCGCGTTGCGTTAACCTGGATTGATGTGTTTTTTTTCTTTCTCCCGGTGTGTCGATTCAACAGGTGGAACACGTAGTAAAAACCCTATAAGGCGCAGTAGTGCAAATGGATGGTTTGGACGATTTGTAAAAAGAATCACAGTTAAAAAATCAATAAACACGCGCTAAAAAAAAGAAAAACGTTCTGGCGCGATTTGAACTTGGAAGTCTCACGCCGCGACGACAAGTCCCGGCGCTCCTACCTCTCGACTACAGCAAAAGGCGAATCGCGCCGAAGCTGGCGTAGGCATATGACCATACTGCACCGCTTTTATCTCGAGTGATTTTGCCTTTATTATGGCTCATATTTACCTTCCCTGGCCGTAACTTTACCTGCCGCTCCTAAAGTATTATAGCGCGTTCAATCTTGAGGACGGAATAGATGGTGCGACCGACTCCGAGCTTAGGTGAAAACGTTCTGTTTATTTTCTCGTGCCGCCGGGCTCGTATCGACGAGCAACGTCGTCGTCTTTTATCTGCAGCTTGGTAGGCCGACGGACCGCCACAGTATGATGGGGCAGTTAAATGGAATTCAGTTTCTGCAAGCAAAATTAGACTCTTGTACTCGAAGCGACACAGATTGCTCAGCCATTAGGCAGGGACGCTAGGTACTTCTTCTCCCCGTGGAGCTGGTCACGTGACATAAAAATCCCTCTTGGGCGCAGCCGTGTCCCCGGCCGCAAGATGAGCAAACCGGCAAGGGGTGACTATACTGCCTACCGAAGTTCTTGAACGGTCGAATTGTTTCTTTTCTTTTGCTTTTCTAACGTTGCTTCTTTTTTATTATTTACTTCCTGACTTGAATATATTTTTTACTCATGCATTTGTCCCAGTCTCCGAGCCTTCCTCTCACCATCCCGGACGAACCTGACAATTTGGCGAGCCTGCCAGGATAGCTGGCCCATTACATCGTAGTCATATCTTTTTCCGGGGGTGAGAAGGGTTAGGGAGATCTGTGACGTATTGCAACTATGGAAACTGACAAGTTAATCGCGGTAGCTAAAGAATTAGGCTATTCCGGGCAGATTTGAGGAAGTGGGTGGATGAAGAGAAAGTCCGGATAAGAGCGGAAAGAGCTGAGGAGCGCGAGCACTCGAGATTAGAACGGGAGGCTGCTGAAAGAACTTTGGCGGCGGAGTGCGCGAAACTGGACAAGGAGCAGGAGGTGCTTGAACTGCAAATAGCAGCGCGCGATTATACACGTAACAGTTCAGAAGACGTGGAAGGCGCGCGTGAGGAACCACCAGGCTCCAGGAGCTTTGGGAGCCCACATTAGCTGATCCCGCAATTTAACAAGCAGCGAGACGACCAGACGCATACTTGCAGCGCTTTGAGCGCGCTGCAACAGGCTTAGGATGGCCTCAGAGGAAGTGGGCCACAACTTTGGGGCTTTGCTTAATCGGGGAGGCACTCACGGTTGTCGGTCGGATGACACTGGCAGATGCGTTGGACTATGCCAAGGTGAAGCTAGCACTTTTCCAGCGTTTTCGTTATACCAAAGAAGGATACCGCGACAGGTTCCGAGAATCCAAGCCGGAAGACGGCGGGACAAGAAGACAGTTTGCGGCCCGATTGGCAGGGAACTTCGATAGGTTGATTGAGATAGCAGAGATTGATAAGACGTTTGAAGCATTGCGAGACAATGTCCTGGTGGAGCAGTTCTTGTTGACTTGCTCAAACAAGCTGGCAGTATTTCTAAGAAAGCGGGACTGTCAGAGGTTTGGACGACGTGGCAGCTAAGGCTGACCTGTTTCTGGGGGCTCAGGGACAACCTAGCACAAGTAAACAAAAAGGAGACGAGATGGCAAATAAGCAAAGTGCCGTAAGCGAGGGGAATCGTAGAAAAGGTGAGGTTCAAAAAAGCATCCGCTGCTTCTTGTGTGGAAAGTCTGGGCACAAAGCAGAAAACTCCAGGAGTAGTGCACAAGGAAGGGGGTTCTGCTGTGTTGGAACTGTGGTCGCAGTGGTCACAAGGCTGGCGCTTGTAGAGAAAAAGCCGAGCGAGAGACACCAAGCTTTATGCCTCTGGACAATGTCTCCAGGCAACTGCGACAAGTCAGATGACTGTTGCGTCACCTTGAGTAATGGCGATAGGATTCCAGTTGTTAACGATGCCATGGGGAGGGCCCCGAGGTTCTTAGTAGAGAACATGCCCGTCGTAGAATGTCGTCTCAGGGACCATAAGATATCGGTATTAAGAGATACCGGATGTAATACCGTTGTAGTTCGCGAGGAGCTGATTCCTCAAGAGAACCTAACTGGCAAGTCGAATCCAGTGTTTCTGTTGGATCGAACGGTTCGGTATTTACCTGAGGCGGAGATCTTTGTGCAAACGCACTACTACACAGGGAAGGTGTTGGCAAAGTGCGTCAGCAATCAACTATATGACCTGGTGCTGGGAAATATACCGGGAATACGAGATGCTAATGACCCGAACCCAGCTTGGGTAAAAGTAGATGAGTTGGCGGGTCAGAGATTGAATGATGACATAGAGGTGAATCGGCGTACTGGTAAGAGGCAGATGCCAGCAAAAATAGTGATTCGAGTGACAACAAAGGGACTTGTCACATCAGGTGGAAGCAGCGGAGGTCGCTGCAGCCCGGGAAACAGGCGTCGCACGAAATGAAGCGAAGGCTAAGACGCCTCTGGAGTGTGCCTCAAGTGGCGATAATCAATACCACAGCGGAGGAGCTCGCTAGAAAACGAGAGAGCAGACGGAACTCTTACTCGGTGCTTCGACGAGATCGGAACGATCACAAGAAAGCACAAGTGCAAGACCAAGTTCCAGTTCTTGATGAACAACAATCTTCTGTACAGGGCGGCGGAATACTCGTCTCAGGCGAAAGACAGAACAGCTGGTGCTCCCGAAAAAGTTCAGGGCCGCCGTTGTCGCTCTCGCACATGACAGCATCATGTCAGGACACCAGGGCATGAAGAATACGCTCAACCTGGTGGCTGAAGGATTTTTTTGGCCAAGTATGCAGAGCGAGATTAAGAGGTATGTTCGATCATGTGATATGTGCCAACGTACAATACCCAAAGGCAAGGTTGGTAGGGCACCCCTAGGAAGAATGCCAACTATCAGAGACACCTTTCCAGAGAGTGGCTATAGACTTAATTGGCCCCATCGCTCCGAGTGCAAGCCCAGGAAACAGATACATCCTGACAATGGTAGATATGGCTACGCGGTATCCAGATGCAGTAGCGATGAAGAGCATCGGGGCGCAGGAAATGGCCGAAGCTCTGGTGGAGATGATCACAAGATATGGACTGCAAACAGAAATTCTTAGCGATCGCGGATCGTGCTTTACATCAGAACTAATGAAAGAGAAGATGTGGGGTTCTGCCGGGCACCGTTAGTGTATTAGTAGGAATATAGGAGTGAAAGATAAGTGCCAAAGGAAAGGAGGGGAACAACGCCTGACCAAACGGTCTTCTTCAGGTAAAAGGGAGATGACAGAACAGAATAAGAATACCGTATATGACAAAAGGCATAGGTGACACGTGACAGATGTGACGTTGTGGAGAAAGAGAGGGAGGAGGAGCAGTCGTCAAGTAGGCTGCGAGGTTTGAAGTCAACAAGTTGCGGAATGCGGGTGGGGGAAGCTTATAGCCCCAGCGGACTGAACCGAACTAAAAAAAAAAAAAAGGAAGGAGAGGGAGAAAAGGTGAATGATTAGTAGCCGAAAGTGAGTTTCATGTTCAAACCGGAAGGAAATTCAGTCTTTAAGTTAAAAATTAATCTGTTCTCTTCTTTCCGTGAGGTGGTGTATGGAAAGCCTGATTTGATGACGCAAATTCGCATGTTAAGTTCAGAGTGATTTGTGGAGGAGAAGTGTTTAGGTACGGTGTTATTGGAGAGGTCATGTTTGAGTTGGCCCGCTCTTTTCCAGTGTGACGAGTCTGCGGTTGTTCTCTGAAGCGTTCGTGGAGTCGGCGGTCAGTTTCTGCCGATATGCAATAAGGTTGGTACGATTATGGCCGACGCGGTATATATCAGATTAGAGTTTACAGAGTGGTATGTCACGGAATTCTCATTCTGACGAGATCTGGGCGGAGAGCTCCGCGTGTTTGCACATGAAGAAGACCGTTTGGTCGAAACGTTGTTCCCCTCCTTTCCTTTGGCACTTATCTTTCACTCCATATTCCTACTAATACACTAACAGTGCCCGGCAGAACCCCACATCTTCAGATTCCAAGCCCACAACTCTGCCTCCATGTCTAATGTAAGTGCAAACTCTCTTCGTTCTGTGTTCCTCGTGTTTCTCAACTCCGTCCTCCTCTTGAACAACCCACCACCCGGTTTCCATAATTTGCCCCATCCCCAGTTCTACCCAGCTCTTGAAGTTTTTTCGACCACCCTCAAGCTCACTAGGGCAGCTGGCCACCTTTCTTTTCTGAAGCGGTGCCTACGTAGCCGAGTAATCCCTAAAGGCTTCCGCCTGCACTCCGCTAATCACTTTGATGATCCGGCCCTCCGAAAGCGTCACAGCCAGATATTAGATAATGCTGCTTTCCAACTAATGAAGGCACATCTGAGATTCCATAATGACCATTGTGCCCAATTACGCCAAAAGCTCACCGTCGCCAAAAGACTCCTCAAGTCCCTTGACTCACCTTTCCATTCTAACTCACGCAAAATTATTGACAAAATTCGTGAAGTGAACTCGTATCTCTACGCCGATGGTCTCGCCTCTAAATCAAGGAAACTAAACACTCTCTTGCCCCAAAATGACCAGGCTGCCGTCCAACGCAATGATGTAGTCACCATACCAGATGATTTACCCCTCACTACACCTGAACGCGCCATCTTATCGAAGGGTCTTTCCTTCGTCCCTTCGCTTCAAAGCCGACCTGACCCTTTTTCTTTACATGCGGAGACTGAACAATTCTTCCGACGCCTACTTTTAGACGCCCACTTCACCCAGCACCCCTCCAACTTTAACCGCACCATTTTCGACACCATTAACCCGAAAACTAGCATCTGGACCCCGCCTCCCGCCAAACACCCCGAAACCGACAATTCAATCAAAGCATGCCGTAGTATTCTTGCCAACTCTTCTAGCAACCTAATCTCCAAATCCCGTAACGCAACCCCACAAGAAGTTACTGCTCTAAAATCCCTTCGAAACCGCACTGACATCGTAATCAAGCCAGCCGACAAGGGTGGAGCCGTCGTGGTCTGGCGTAGTGATCTCTACTCGGAGGAAGCTCTCCGACAGCTCTCCGTTTCTGATTTTTACGAACCCCTTTCCTCCGACCCCACCGCCGCTTTCCAAGATAAAATTATAACTACCGTAGAGCTCCTAATTGAAACTAACTCCCTTCCCCCGCTGCAAATCGCCTAATCGTTCGTCATCCCCGCGCCGCCTCATTCTACCTCCTTCCCAAAATTCACAAAGCAGGATCGCCTGGCCGACCTATTGTGTCCGCCATATCCTGCCCCACTTACTTCATCTCCGCTTTTGTGGATTCGGTCCTGCAGCCTATTGTACAAAACCTGCCCAGTTACGTTAAAGACACAACAGACATCCTCCAACGCTTGTCTAATCTGGCCCCTACCCCCGACACCATCCTCTTCACAATGGACATCACATCTCTTTACACGGTAATCCCTCATGCCGAAGGACTACAGGCTCTCTCACATTTTCTTGATCAGCGTCCTTTTCAAAACCCTCCGTCTCACGCCATAATCCGCCTCGCCGAACTCGTTCTAACGCTAAACGCCTTCCAATTCAACAACTCCTTCTATCGCCAGAAATGTGGTGTAGCGATGGGCACAAAGATGGGTCCCTCGTTCGCCAACCTTTTTGTCGGCTACGTCGAGCACTCGTTTTTTAATTCCTTTCCACACCCGCCACCACAATTCTACGGTCGTTATATTGACGATATTTTTGGTTTTGGCCCCCTCCCGTAGTTGACCGCTTCACCAAGGCACTTTGTAACGCCCACGCCTCCCTCAAGTTTACCTCACTTATATCGGAATCCTCTGTCAACTTCCTAGACTTAAAAATAACCAGTGACGGTCACAAGTTCCACACCTCTGTGCATTATAAACCTACTGACAGCCATAGCTACCTTCTCTACTCCTCGAGCCACCCTAGATCCCAAATCAACTCTATTCCCTTCTCACAATTTCTCCGCCTCCGTAGGATCTGCAGCGACGACATTGATTTCTGTCATCAGCTTAAGACGATGACCACCTTCTTTATTGAACGTGGTTACCCACTCGGCCTTCTGCGCAATGCCAGCAGTCGCGTTTTTAACATTTCGCGTCACGACGCCCTATTTCCTCAATCAAGGTCTAAACCCCCGTGCAACCCCCTCATCTTCACGTTCCATCCCTCGATACCTAGGCTCGGCAAACTAATCATGGACGCCACTTCCCACCTCGTAGACTCCAAAGTTATTTCTAAAGCACCCGCGCTAACGTACCGTCGACAGCCCAACTTACGATCCCTTTTAGTACGCAGCAACCGTTCCATAAGACCTCAGACTTTACTTCCCGGTACCACGCCGTGCGGCGCCCCAAAATGCCTTACGTGCAAACACACCGGCCCTCCTCCCAACCTGCCAATGAGAATTCCTGACAACCACACCTGTAAATCTTCTAATCTGATATACATCATTTCCTGCACACTCTGTC
>JAZHYW010041305.1:0-15907 GCA_037355805.1 Ixodes ricinus | reverse complement strand
GCCTAGGGCTAAGCACTGCAGTGCCACGATCTCCCCTTGCGGCCATCCACGTCGGCCGACTTCACGCGCGCCCATATGTGTGGGCGCCGCTTTTGTCACTACAACTATCTAGAACACTGTACACAAGACTGCGGAAAAATCCAGTTTTTAAGCGACGTAGAGCCTGACATCAATGGGCACTATGCAAAATAGCAGTGGCCCCAGCGGCTCAGGTGCACTCTGGGAGCAGAAGACTGTCAACGGGTAGTTTCGGTTTCGGTTTCACCGGGTCGTGTATCTGTCGTCTGCTATCGTCTCCGCTCCGCCTTTGATCCAGTCGTCCTGGATTGCTCCACACTTACGCGCGACGCAGTAACTACCCTTTTCTGCTTGTCGCTACATATCAGGCACAGCGAATAACGAAACAATTATGAATTTGCTGGCACAGGGAGCGAGCGAAAACTCCGCAACGGCGAAGTGAAGTGAACGCAGATCGACGTCCGTCGAACGCCGTGCCTTAGCTCACTGCGTGCATTTGTTTGTAATCTCCAGAACAGCCACTGAGACTAGAACTCCAGTTTTATAACAATCTTGCTTCGCCAATCGCTATTGTGTATCAAGCTAAAGCGGTACATGAAGACCTCGCTGTAAGAGGATGTGTTCCAGAGTAAACTTGCGCCTCTGCCTACGTTTCTGTTAGGAAATGGGCCAAGGGAATGATAAAAAAAACAGTCACGGTGTTCGTGTACTTATATCGCTGAATGCGCCGGTACCTAAGGCATACGTCTTTTAGCCTTAGCACACCCATCATGGAGGTTTCACGACTTATTAAAGCAGCCAGCAGAAAGCAAGCTCTCTTTAGAGAAGCGGCACGCTCCAAGTGTGCAGAAACTCTTCGGGCAGCAAAAGAATTGCAGCGAGCTTGAAGTATGCAGTTCACACCGCCCACGTTAAATATGCCCGCAACATTGCCCTCAAGGCCAAAAAGGACCCGAAGCTTTTATGGCCTCACATGGAAGGCTAAAGAACAACGGCTTCAGGCAAAACTTCTTGAACAACGACGGTGCTGCGGCATCTCCACGAGAAGTTGCGCAGTAATTTGCTAAGCAATTTTCTAGTGTCCTGAAGACTGGTTCTCCCTCACCAAGCGTCATTCAAGCCAACATAGACGTTTTAGCTACCCTGAGATTGCGACACAGGAAGACTGGGGTGCAAAGACCGCTTTTGAAAACTGCAATGCCTCTTCGTTGTAACCAAAATGCTATTCTACGCGAGATACATCAATCGAGAAATGACGGAGAAGCTGGCAGTGGCAAAGAAAGCTCGGGTCCTGTGGTCACAAACGACAGGTATTTTCAGCCTTGGTGTTTTGCATTCTGCTCTCGATTGTTTTCATGCAAAAAGAAACAAAGGTTGCAGAGTATTCATCTGCAATTTTAGCCTTTCCGAATATTTGTGGTGGTTACGAATAAAGGCAGAAAACGCATTTTGTTCGTTTTCTTAGTAGTAGTTAGTGGTGAGGCTAGCGGAAAGCCGGAACATGTTGGCCACTCCTTTGGTGGGGGCGAGTTAGTTCCGGGGAAGGGAAAAAAGATAAAAAGGAGAGATCAGAAAAAAAAATTAAAGAAAGAAGAGAGGTAAAGAAAAGGACGGATGGAAAAGAAAAGAGAGGAAAAAGTGGGATGAAAAGGGATCAGAAAGAAAAAGGAAGAGAATAAAAAAAAAGGAAAGATTGGTCAGCAGTTTTTGTGACTCGATTGTTGAGGTGTTGCCATCACCCAGTGTATGTCAGACACCGGGGTTAGAGGCGGTCAAATAAACTGGTGTCCTCCAAGAACTTGAGAAGTGCGGCGAATGTTCTCGAGACATCGCGTGCAGAACCTGGTGGAAAAAGAATGTCCTGTGTTGCTAGCACTTGTTACGCCTGCTTGCCGCAGGCCGTCGAGAAACGATTTTCTTTTGTCCGCTAGAGCAGGGCAGGTCCAGAGGAGATGGTCCTGGTCCTCGGGAACATCACATGATGGACAGTTTGGGTTTATTGTTGGGCCCATACGGTGAAGGGCTTTTGCAGTAAATGCACAACCAGTGCGAAGTCTGTGCAGTAGAGAAGCGGAGGCTCGGGACAGCTTTGGAGGCACACGTGCGGGTGGCTTCCCGGTAAAGACGCGCGTGTCCGGATGTAGTTTCTCTATTTCGTTGTGAATTATAAGTTTGGCCTCATACATCTTTGGTATGACAAGTGTTGGTACATTATTGTGGTGAGCTGCATTAGCGAGACGATCGGCTGTCTCATTGCCCGAGATACCGACGTGTGATGGTAGCCATTGGTATGCTATTTGCCATCCTTTAGACTCTAAGTTTCTTGTCATGTGTCCAATGTATCTGGCATATTGTGGGGCGTCTTCAAGGTTACCGAGGAGTTGTAAGGCTATTCTGGAATCTGTGAGGAACACTGCCTTTCCACTGTGAGGGATACTGTCAAGGATGTCAAGGCCTAGCCAAAGCGCGGCGAGTTCGGCAGCGGTAGATGTAGTGTAAAAGCTCAGTTTCCTTGATTTGGCCATTTTTAGTTCTGGTATAAAAACCGCTGCAGTGGATGATTTGCGGTTATGAAGTACCGAGCCGTCGGTATATACACGCATCCATCCTAGAAAATCTACCTCAATTTGGTATTCTGCAAGGGTCCGAGCGACAACTTGGGCTGTGAAGCGTTTGCTTCTGAGTTGCGGAATAGATTCACTGATGTTCAGCGGCGAGGCGTAAGGTGGTGGTGCCGAGTGGATAGTATCTAAGGTGCCAACAATTTCTTCGAAGTCTCTTGCGAGAGATCCAAGGCGAGATTGAGGACAGCTTCGAATAAGGTTCAAGAGGGGCCCTGTTGACCGGCAGGACGTTTGCCTTGCGATATGGCGAAGTGTCAGCTCTCTGCCGTGATTCTCAACAAGGTTGATCCTCGCTTCAACCAGCGTTGGAATGTTCGGTGAGTATCTCGGTAAACCCAGACAGAAGCGAACTGCAATCCTTTGCAGGGTCTCAATGGCTGCAGACTGTGCATTGCTGACGTGAATCAGCGGCAAGGCGTATAATAATCTCGAGAGAATGAGGCCTCTGTATAGCTGTAGCATCATGACCTGAGATGTTTCCCACCTGCTGCCCATGATCATTCGAATGGCGTTGAGGTGGCGGCGACATCTGGTCAGTGTTGTCTTGACTGCAGGCTTCCAGGAGATGCGGTCATCCAGAAGAAACCCCAGGTAGGAGTACGTCCGGACACGTGCTACGTCTGTTCCGTTAATTGTGTAGATTCTGTTGATCGATGCTCTAGCCGTTGGATGATATTGAAGGGCAGCTGTTTTGGAGGTGGAGAGCGTAAGGCCTAGTCTAGAGATTTCATCTACAACTACAGTCAATCCGTCCTGAAGGGCTTGTTGCATCTTGCTATATATCTTAGTCGGGGCGGTAGTCCAGAGGGCCACGTCGTCTGCGTATATTGTGATCTTAATGACTGGTCCCGAGGACTTCATACGCCGAAGAGCCTCTGGCAGGGCCGCCATAGCAGCGTTAAATAAGAGAGGGCTTATAACACTGTCCTGGGAAACTCCTTGGGCTACCGTACGTTGAGAACTTCGAATTCCCCCTGGGCGTACGTGCATAAACCTTCCTGTAAGAAAGGCGCGTACGAATGCCAGAGCCCGGCCTGCAACGCCGAGCCTTGTAAGCTGAGCAATAATGGTTTCGTGTGGAATGGCATCGAATGCTTTCTTAATGTCGAGAAATATTGCTGTTGTTGCTTGCCTTGTTGCCTTCGATTGTTCCATGTCTGATACGAGGCTGCCGATCGCGTCTGTCGTACAACGGTGTTTGCGGAAGCCAGACAGCTGATTAGGCAAGGCACCCGATGTCTCGAGCTGCCAGTCAAGGCGCCGTAAGACCATTCGCTCCATCATCTTCCCTAGACAACATGTAAGAGATATCGGTCTGTAGGAGCTGGGGGCACCGATCGGTTTTCCTGGTTTATGGATGGGAACCACCTCAGATATGAGCCAGGCAGGAGGAATATCAGAAGAGCGCCAAATATGATTTAAGTATCCCAGAAGGCCAGGAAGGTTTGTATCATCAAGGTTACGAAGCGCTTGAAAAGTTATCCCATCTGGGCCTGGTGCGGTGCGTTTCCGAGAAGAACGCTGAAGAGCATGCTGTAGTTCACTCAGCGTGAAATCTGAGTTGCTGGCAACCTGCGCTGGCGTGCTTGTAGCAGTAGCAGCGACAAATCCCGGTGGCGGAGCGGGAGCGGAGGTGAATTTATCAGCAAGGAGTTCTGCAGCTTGAGGCAACGTGATGTTCTGCGCGATAACAAGGCCAAGGACCGGTGAGCGGGGAACAGCATGACCCGCCAGCCCCTGCTTGAGGATGCTGGTCATAGACGAATATGAGAGACATCAACTATGACATAAATCCCGTTACACTTTGATATTACATGAACATAGAGTCGCACTCGGAAGCCAGACCCAAAGCTAGGCAGCCATGCTGCTATCCTATGAATCATAGAGTAAAAATCGAAGACATCGTTAGCGTGCATAATTACAATCGTGACTGCAGCAGAATCTACTTGCGGAGTCTATTTCTTAAAAAGTAGTGCGAAAGGGCCGCCGACCGCCTGATTTCGCGATGAAAAGCCAGCGTCCCGAGCTCGAACAGAGTTTGGCCAGCCGACCGGGCGGGCTGCGCCGACAGTGCCGCCACGCTCTCGCGAACGGAGGGGCCGGCTTTCCGAAGCGCGGCTAATGCGGAGCTTGTCGACTGAGCTGATCTAGTAACGTTGATAGTGATCTCATCTCGCCTAAAGCCTATTCATGTTTTAAAAGTAGCGCAAGCTGCGTCGATGCAAGGGGCACGTGCAACGTGCAGCCCTCGGCAAGATATTGGCGGCACAGCGCTACAGTGTACTAGAATTCGGGGTGGTGTTTGGAACGGCGCGGCTCGGCGGGAGTTTGTCAGACTACGCGTGTAGACAACAATCGCGGCGCTGCAGTCGACAGGGCAGCAGAAAGTCGCTGCAGTCCGCACGTGCCGCCGCCCGTGCGCGTGTACGCGATGCACGCGCACAACCAGCACCATACTGACAATGCTGCCGCAAAGCCGTTTTTGTAGAGAGTATGGCCATTCGTTGGGAAGTATAGGAGACAAATGAGGAGGCGTCAATGGCCGAAAGCGGGCTCGGCGTGTTCCAGGGCGTCTTCACAAATTCGAATGTGGCCAACCAGAAGCCGGAAATAATACCCTGGTGGTGGTCCCGAGAAACAAACCTAATAAGTGCGTCGGAGTAACTCTCGGTGACTGAAAATATGCTGCACATGATGTTTCACTCACGGTAATCCAAAATCATGGTAGATAGGTGCGACTAGCGAAACTATCGACATAATCCGTACGCCATGCGCCGAGGGCCGAGAATTCGCCGTCCGAGCGGCCACACTCTGTCCGAGAAAAACAGAGCTGAGCGGCGCATTCGTTTTTTACATCTTTCTGCATGATTATGATCGAAACATCACGTGCTTACGGGCTTACTAAAACCATATATCTTTGTTTAAAACAGTTTCTTGCTACCACCGCTAGGGGATTCTATTATGTTTCTGGTTGGCCAAGAGAGCATGTGAAGCCCACTTTCTGCGTCTGGTGCACGCCCTGGCTCTGCCCGCGCCTCCCATTCACCAAACTCTGTATACACGGCTCAGTGCTGCCGATGCGCCAGTGTCGACACCTATTGCGATCTAAACCACATGTCTCACGCAAACCACTCCGGTCCCAACACTATCCCGTATTCTAGTACACTGCGCAGCACTACACTGTAGCAGCACTGAGCTAGATTTCAGGCGCCATGTTTTTCGCAGACGTGGCGGGCAAGGCACGTGTTTCGAGCATTTCCACAACAATGAATGGCGCCACTTTTCCCAGTATAGAGGGGCTTTAAGGCCACGGTCCCACTGAATGTGGCAGTTTAGGTACTTTTTGGCAGGTCATTACTCATCTCCTTTTAAATACTGTTTTGTGGGATTGATGTCATTCGAAAGGCAATGCAATCCTCTTTCATTTGATATTATGTATGTATTGGTTTATACTGTTCATGCGCATTTGTAGCGTTGCGAATATGATGGCGCGGACCCTCACTTGCTCCGCTGGTTCATGTTTTATGAACGATTCATTAAAGATAACACGGTTCCAATAGAGCAGTTTTGTTAAGATGATGTCGGAGCAGAATGTAACGGTATACTTTTTTGGTATTTGCAATACTTTGTTTTTCTCAGCTCTCCAAATATTGCCCTAAAATTGACATTTTTCAGCACAAATATGTTTTTAATGACAAGCGCTAGGGCAATGAAATTAGCTACAGATGTAGTGCTTATAATTGGTAATATGCAGAAAAAAATTTAATGCTGTGTAAAATTTTTTTGTTTAGATATTCTATATCAAACGTAGCACTTTTTTGTGCTTCGAGTCATGGTAATTCAAATGCCGCTGAGTAAATAATTAAACTATGGTAAAATCTTTGATAACATTTAGAACTACAATAGTTGCCCAAGAGGTGGACGGTGGCTTTTTTTATATTCAAAGTCATAACGCTCCGGGAGCCCTTCAAACTTACCTGTTTTTGACGCACATCTTTTTTGGACATCAAACAGATTTATTGGCATCTAATAACATTTATTGTATGGAATAGATATACATTGCGATGTATTAGATTTTCCCAATGATCTTGCTTTGGTTTCTTGATAGTTGTAGAGCTTAGCTAATTTTAAAAACAATTAAAAACTGTTTGGGTGTTTTGTTGCGCTACCTGGCGGATGGCAGACAAAACTGCTGATTTCTAAGTTCAAAAAATTTTCGAGGGCGGCGTTGGCGTCTGTATCATCATCAAACTCCGTGTCGTTTTACCTTCACATTTAGAAAATATATTTGAAGATTTACTATCGATAAATGAACGGTTTAAGTACTGGGTCAGGTTAATAAATCTAAGACAAATAATTACACAAGCGTAGCGTGATATAAAGTGTTTATTATTCGATATAATTGAAATCAATAAACGATAAAGACGAAGAGGGAAAGAATACACCCGAGTTCACTTCATGCCTAGAGTCACTAAATGAGCTGCGCTTAAAGTATCGGCACTCCGTTCCCCAAAATTGTTTTGGGCGCCGCCATTTTGGGTCTTGTGCAGAGCAAACACAACTGCCGATCGTCATGATCCAAAAGTGCGACTTCCTCTGCATTAGATGCGGTGCTAGGAAGCTGATACAATATTGCTATGTTCTGTCGCGGGTTGTTTAAACATTCGTGGAGGACGGAAAAGCGTTTCCTGTGATTTTAGATAAAGCTTCAGATAACTGGCAACCATGATTTTAAGCCACAATATGGCCAAGTGTCGTTACTCTGAAGCGTAGCTAATTTACTGGCACTAGCGGGAACAATGAGGAAGAGGCAGGTGTCAAAAGGTAGCGGCTTGTGGAATCCACGGGGCTCACGTCATGGCCCCTCCAGGTATTACACGCTTCTTGAACAAGGGCATCAATAGTGTCATTAAATAAGCTACGCTTCAGAGTAGCGACACTTGGCCATATTGTGGCTTAAAATCATGGTTGCCAGTTATTTGAAGCTGTATCTGAAATCACAAGAAACGCTTTTCCGTCCTCCACTTTAAACAGTTTGCGACAAAGCAAAGCAATATTACATGAGTTTCCTAACACCGAATCTAATGCTGAGGAAGTCGCAATTTTGAATCATGACGATCGGCAGTTGCACCTGCTCTGCACAAGCACCAAAATGGTGGCGCCCACAACACTGTCGGAGAAGAGAGTGCCGATACTCTAAGCGCAGCTCATTTATTGGCCCTACTTCCCGCGAACCTCCTTTCCCCTGACTGAAACTGAAACTAAATATGAATAATACACCATTATTATAGCTTATTTAGTTTTAACCACCTACACATAATGAGAGGAGGAAGCGGCCGGGTAGGAGAAACGCGGGTTTTATGTGCGACTGTTCTAATCAACGTTAGTTCTAACCGTCTCAAAAGAGAGAACGCGCGAGCTTGCGCTGGTTAAAAAAAGACGGTCCAAAGAAAAGAGGCGGCACGCTGTGTTCTTTGTGATTGTGCGTCTAATTGCAAATTGTTGTGTGTATGTTTATACAGCCGGAAGTTAGTCTGCCTTAGTGGGCGTCTGGTGTCTCAGGTGTAGATGAGCAATTTAGCCAGTGCGGTACAACCGCAAACCTGGGGTCTTTAACGTGCACCACGCAGTAGTGATACACGACCGCACGCCGGTATGATGCTCTTCCACATCGAAACGGGCAGGGGCGGGGTTGGGTTCTGCAGCGCGAGCTTTCGCTCCACGTGCTCCGAGCTGTTGTGCGCTAGACATGCACTCGGCCACCGATCGCCAACCCTCCCCCTCTTATATAAGTATTTGAAGATCGACGATGGACGTCGATCGTCTCGAGGTAATGTAACGTAATAACATTATATAAATAATAAACATATTGAAGGATTGAACGACTCAATTTTTCAATTCTTGGATTGTAATATGGCGGTAGCCTATTGTACTTACTGTTGATGAAGAGCAATATGAGGTGACGAGGTAATGATTAAATTATGAGGCTCTATAAGGACGACGGTATTAGTGGGTGTCGAACCACAACGTACAGTGCCAGACTTGTTTCAAGTATCGTGTACCCAAAGACCTTTCTTCACCCGCAACAGAATATGGTAGAATCAACGAGGATGCTGCTTTACAACTGTACGTGGAACAGGAAAACTGCAATGTGCAGAAGTGCGGCTTATTCGTTAATATGAAGGACGGATTTCTAGCAGCATTCCCTGATTGACTACTTGGAACAAATGGCCTCATTGACGTAAAGTGTCCCCGTTCCAAAAGATTCTTGAAGCCTACTGAAACCGCAAAGGAGTATGAGGCGAAAAATAAGAAAAAGGAGCCTGGTGTGAAAGGTCCAAATCACCACCATAGCCTCTACTACCAAATACAAGGGCAGTTACACAATACACAAAGAGAGTTTTGTGATTTCGTTATATTTACACTCAAGGGCATTGATATCCAACGTCTTCAGAGGGATGACACCTTCTTGTCAACCAACATAGAGCCTTTTCTACTCAAGTTTTACATGGAAGGCCCGACTTCCGCTGAAATTCCTCACGTAGAGGAGTTGTCCGACCGAATAATCTGCCATTACTCCTGATCTGAGAATCTCTCGATCTTCATTCATGGCCATAGTATCATATGAGATCGAGGGGTGTGGCTCTTCGTCCGCCGAACATTGCTTCGGGGGTGTTTTTACCGTGTAAGATGAGACCGTCGCGTGCTGCTGGAACAAGAACCTGGCGATTCTTCACTGAACTGCTTCTTCCGTAAGCTTCAAGAGGGCTTTTTTCGTTTCGCACACCATCTGTTCTGCTTGCCCGTTAGTTGAAGGATGGTATGGTGCACTAATGTGATGCCTGATGCCGTTTTTTTTTGTTTGTTTGTTGTTTTTTTTTGGGGGGGGGGACTTGTTTATTTTATTTGAAGCAAGATTTGGCGCGTTATCAGAGAAAAGTATTTTCGGTAGGGCAAAATTAGGGAAAAGAGAGCGTAGAACGTCAATGACGCGTTTTTACGTCGTGGCAGGCATCGTGTAAACTTCCAACCACTTAGAGTACGCATCGACCATGACTCCGCAGATGCGGATACGTTTCGCCACCCACAGACTGAATAGTGGATCGTTTTCAGTTACAGTTCATGATGGCGCTTGACTCGAGGAAGCCTTCGACTCTTTCCACAAAGTTAGCCCAGGTGCCAGCACTTTTGTCGAAAGTGGTAAGTGTTCGAAACGTCGACAACGTCGGTAGCCACGTGCTGTGCTTGACACTGGACGCCTACCATTCGCTGAGAAGAAACTTGCTTGTTCGTCTGCCACGAGTCGTCCGATATCAGGTCATCACCGCTACTCCATCTCCCGACAAAACAGGTCGTCATTGTCCGCATGTCCATAGTTAGCAATCACGTGAACTTATAAATTCCCATACGCTCATAACTTGCCGTCGCTAAACGCCGTTCATTCATAGCGTCTTCATTGCAAATAAACGTCTTCCTATTTATTCTGATGGTTTTCATCATACTCCTCCTAAGCTGTACTTACAACATTATATCGGTACTTCCGAAAATATTGCAACGGCGTTTGTTTTCTGGGAACTACAGACGCTTTACACACGCGCCAGACTGAGCCGCCATAGCCGACCCTCTCTTGTTTTACCGAGATACCGAGCCACTGAAATTGGTGTGGACGAGCCTCCACAATGACCAATGCTGGGGAGAAAGACAGAATAAAATCAGAGATGGCAATAACCTGGCCTGCTATGGTAATAATCAAGTGAAGTAAACGTAATAAGGGGAAACAAAAACTGAAGGTCAGTTATGGCGGTGCCCAAGCACAGCTGCTGCAAAGCGTCTATAATGTAACAACCTTTACAAAATCTTCCGGATCCCATGAAACACAATATTTCGTTATGTCACTTTTCGGTCGTCATTATAATGGTGAGGTAAGTACCGTAAATTGCGAAGCAGTTTACTTGACGTCCGCTTCCACTGGTGTCTTAGAAGATTGAGTCTACTGAGCGTGCATTCCTGCAGAAGAAGTTTTCATTGAAAGAATATTGACACGTCAATCAACAATTGATTCCTTCTTGGTAAGATTTATTGCGAAAGCCGGTGACAACCGCCGAACCGCATCTCCCTATATCAGAGAACAATTAATACAAAGCCTGACATTATCGCATACAAAAAATTGGGTTGTGGGGATATTCTATACAGCGTGTAGTTGGTCAGCCATTTTTAAAGTTGCGACGAGTCACTCGCTGTAGATGAGCAATTTAGCCAGTGCGGTACAACCGCTAGCCTGGGGTCTTTAACGTGCACCACGCAGTAGTGATACACGACCGCACGCCGGTACGATGCTCATCCAGATCGAAACGGGCAGGGGTGGGGCTCGAGCCCAGGATCCCTGAGTTCTGCAGCGCGAGCTTTCGCTCCACGCGCGTCGAGCTGGGTGTGCGCTTTAGCCCACTCGGTCACCGATCCCCCCCATTATCGCATACATGCGTTTGCTGGGCCACGCTATTAAGCCAGCTGAGCACAGCTGGCAGCGGCGCGAGCAAGGCCACGAGGGGAACGTGATGGTGCTCGAGCCATTCCACCGTGAACCAATGTTTCGGCCACCCCACGGGTGCGTGTCGCCATCTATTGGTTGAACTAACGCCTTGTTCAAGATGGCTGCCGTGGGACGGAGCCTTAAATCGCACCGTCATCAAGCCTCTCGTAAAAGTTGGGGCCGTCAGTATGACGTCAAAGCGCTGCATGCAGTCTTGTACACGTTACTAAAAAAAGGTAATCGATTACAATTACCATTACTCTTGGCTAAAAAGTATTCGATTAGATTACTTGATTACTCGACAGCAAAAGTAATTAGACGTTACTTTAAGAAGTAACCGTTACTTTTTCGATTACTTTATTGTGTGAAGACTTACATCTTTAGCGCTCATAACAATGAACTACCTCCGATCTCGAAACTTTGCTTGTCACAAAGACAACGTAGGGCAGATATGGGATCTTGACGTGCTTTTGAACTGGCTTTGTTATATTTCGCATCCGCTTTAGACATTCTTCGGTTCTGGTTCTCCTTTGGGCTGCGCGTAAGTACCGTAAGCAGGATTTTTTTTTATGTATTTGTGTGTGTGCGTGAGGGGGCTAGTTTGAACGAAGGACTTACAAAGCTACGTTCTGCTCCCTCTAACTTCGCCCAGAATGGCCTTTGTCACGCACTGGGGCTTCCCTGGGGCTGCCCAATCCCAGTCCCAGCTCGAAAAAAAAGGACGTTCCACAGAAACTTTACATACAAAGGGGTTGACCTCGTTTCCTACAGATCCGCAAAAATCTTTCATTTTTTTCTGTTCGAAAAAAAGTAGCAAATTTTATTTTTGTCATTTCAGAAAAAAAAGGTGTGTGGGGGCTGGGGGGGGGGGGGAGGGGGGAGGGGAGGGGAGGGGGGTCTCGTGGAAAAATAGTAACGGTTAGAAGTAATTTTTATACTTCAAAAGTAATCAGATTACTCTTGTAATTACTGCCTAATAAAAGTAATCAACTGATTACAAAATTACTCAAAAAGTAATCGATTACAAGTAATTTGATTACTTGTAATGCGTACGGTACAAGTCTGGCTGCACGGCAAACTAAAGTTTTGGGGCGTCGTATATGTGACAAGGGGTGTAAGGACTACAACCTTTTTCTTTTTTTAGAGAAGAGCACGGCAACGCTTCTGGCGCGCGCTGAGAATTGTGCTTCAAGGGCTCAGTGCGAGCTTCCGGTTGTAATGCTACACCGCACGGTAGCCTGCGGTAACAAACTTTCTAACAATAACCATAGAGCAGTTTGATCACGTGTTGCAATACACTAAAACGGAGACGGTGAGCAGTGAGTTGTGAGCCTGTGACACGAAGACACCAATACTGTGAACGCTGCCCTTCCGATCCTTGACGGTCACCGTTCGCGGCTTACTTTTAATGCGAATAGCATTCTTTGGATACTTCACGCACTTTTCGTCTATGTATCTATCTATCTATCTATCTATCTATATATCTATCTATCTGGCTATCTAACCTCTTACGCCGCGGGTCGATAAATAAATAAAAAAGACCGGCGCCGGCGGGATTCGAACCGTTGACCCTTTGATCAGCAGGCAGACGCGCTAACCACAGAGCTATGAAGGCAGTCATTCAAGGCACTCTAAACACCTGTTTATATCTTTACCATCGCGCGCGTTCCATGCACGAGGGCTCATTCCGCTCTCGTGAGGCTTAGCACTGCCTCTAGCTCACCCTCTCCCGCGCTCGGGAGAGGGTGATGTAGCGGCAGTGCTCACCCTCACAAGAGCGGAATGAGCCCTCGTGCATGGAACGCGCGCGCACCGGTAGCTGTGACAGCGCTGTAAGGCGCGTCCTATGGTAAAGATATAAACAACCGTTTAGAGTACCGTTGGTTGAGACTAGCTGAGACGCCAGAAAGTCTGGTCGGTACCATTTTGAGTGTTTGTGCGTATGGCGCGTGCTTTGCTCGCCTTCCTAAGTGACACAAACGCACGTGCTGGGCTGCGGAGATCGTGCGCAGGGCTGTGAAAGTGTCAACAAATTTAGAATCGCCTCAAGAGTGGGCTGGCGTATCTAGAGTGTGCCGGCCACCTGACGAACGCGCGTAACTCCGCACCGTTTGATGCTATTCGCATTAACGTAGATAATCATTCCCAAAGGATGGGTTCTGCTGATTTTTTAGGACACTGATGGCCAGGAAACGCGAAAACATGGTATCTTCATCACCCTCAAAAATATTCTGCCACAAACAGTGACACGGCCGGTGCTTAAAATGCGCTCACCCACCACAAAGCTTCGCAAGTTGAGGTTTCTACAACTTTCAAATATCAGCTCAGCATGCTCGTCTTCCTAACGTGCATCAACATCTCCGTCACCTGGAATATGCTCCCTCCCTAACCACTTCGCATTTGTAGACAAAGGAATCATTTTAGCATGCTACCAGCGTCAGCGAGCAGGCGCACGGGAAATCCTGGAGAATCTACCCCCGCCTCTTCCGCCATCTTGGAACTACCCGTCGGAGTTGCGAATATAAGACCAGGAACGGCAATGGAAGATGACAAGGAAGCAACGGCATAGATAGCCCATAGAGTTATTACAATAAACGCTAGAGGCTCAGCTGGCGCTAGTGTCTACGGGACTTCCGGTTGCAAATTGAAGCTGACAGCATGCAGTCTACATTTCCAGCCTCCCTGTGTATTCCTAATGGGAAAACGCGCGTGAATTTTGTCTCTTCGCCAGAAAATATCATTAATAACTTTTGTAATTTCGGTTGTGCCGGATAATATGTACCTTTATTGGTATTGTGAAAGTGTAATTGCTTTAGTTACAGCATTTTTCTTTACCACTTCGCTCTATTTCAGGCCCAAACCCTGTTTCAAGGAAGGCATGTGAAAACGAGCGACGATTCTAAGCAAACTAACGATCGAAAGGAATGTAGTGTGTGTTCAAGGTTCGCTAGCATTTCGGTGGTGCTTATATCTTGCTAATATGCCCGTCCTGTCATTGGATGAAAATGACTCCGTCGTGCATCTTTACGATCGGTTAAAGAAACATTCGAACGCAAAAAATAAAGCACGGAAGCTACGAAAGGTATGTCTTTTTATTATTTCCCATGTAGGGCAGTTCCCATTTTCCATGTTATCTGATAAGGAAGGACAATTTGTCGTGTTACCTGGTGGCCCGTACAAGGAAAGGTTCATGGCAGTTATGGAGAAAATTTCGACCCGTACGAGACGCCCTGAAGAAAACTCGAGATAAAGCAAAAAATCTATGTGAGCGGCTAGCGTTAACCCAGTACTTCCCCCGTATGGAAATCTTATATCTGGGCCATATTTGGCCATATCAAACATTATATGATTATATACAGCCTATATACAGACTTATCTGGCGTATATACAGACTGATATGGCGCATATACAGACATATCTGGCGTATATACAGACTTATCTGGCATATATACAGACTTATCTGGCGTATATACAGCCTGATATGGCGTATATACAGACTTATCTGGCGTATACACGGACTTATCTGGCGTATATACAGCTTTATCTGGCGGCCGGTTTTCAATATATTAAGAAGTTCAAAAAAGTTAACAATTTATTTTGTTAGCAAAATGTGAATGACTCATTGTTCGCAAGCTAAATATTAGCACGAATAATCCCAAACTTCAGCTTTGGCAAGCTTTGAGATTATTTGTGCTAATTTTCACGAGGATTTCAATGTAGAATTAATTATTTTGAAGTGTTAACATTACGCCGGAATAGACAATTTGCTAAATCCCAAGCACTTCGGCCCGTACTCGAGGAATCATGGGGACGGTGTTTCTTCAGCTGCCTAGTGATCGGAAATTTCGACCAACTCTTTGGTTACACAGTTTTGAGTGTAATTCAGAGTCACCCTGAACAAGTGTCGTATTGAACCCAAGTACCTGTCATATCGCTTTTAAAATTTTTCGCCAATGTCAGTACTGTGCATTCTGTTCAACCTTCAACCTGGATGAGCTGCAGACATATCTCTTACATTATTATCATTCTCGTATAGCTTCAAAGACGCTGATATTAAGTTAGAAACGCTAAAAATGCAAGAAACAGCTCCGCTGAATACGAGCTAAATCCCGGTTTTGGTTGTTGTGATTTCTCGGCTTTTAAGTAATTCCTGCTAAAACAACAATCACGAGAATGATAATCTTGTAAGAGATTTCGGCGCCTCAGCCTGGTTGAAGGTTGGACAGAATGCACAGTATCATAAACGCTGCCATTGACGAGAAATTTTAAAAAGGATATTACGGGTCCTTGAGCCCTTTGGGACGCTTGTTCAGGGTGACTACGAATTACACTCGAAACTGTGTAACCATGGAATTGGTCAAAACTAGGGATCACTAGAGAGCTGGATCGCCGTTCCTATAAATCCTCGAGTGCGGGCAGGGGCACTTGGGAGAATCGTAGACAATAAAAAATATAAAGTGCTGATTTTAGGCTTATTGTGTCCTTTTGATATACCTGGCCAGATCTGGAATTTCCTTACTTAGCCAGATCTGGGATTTCCATATCTGGCCAGGGATATCAGGCTCTATCTGGCATTATGAGGCTATATCTGGCAGATATACCATATCAGGTTATATGTGGCCAATTTTTGATATGGCCATATCTGAAATCTTCAGATCTGGCCAGATATCATTTTTTTGTAAGGGCCAGCATTTGCTTTGTGGTTATGCGTGCGGACGCTCCGGCGCTCTCTCCT